>MU667634.1:45660-69330 GCA_026770625.1 Nicotiana glauca
AGGGGGTGGGGGTGGGTTGGTGAGGGTGGGGAAGGTTGAGAAGGAGCTTTGGAAAATATTTTCCTTTCTTTTGATAAGGAAAACATTTTCCTCCAATTGGAGGAAAATGAATTAATAAGGAAAATGTTTTCCAAAACATTTAAGTCAACCAAACATGGAAATGTTTTCCTTCATACCAAACACACCCTAAATTTTAAACTTACGAGTTCTATCAACCTATTTGAGTATCACTTAGTTTTTTTTCTTCCTCAGTTCTTGGAAGATATCTTTTTTCCGCAGATATTCGATATTCGTAATTCACTTGTCTGAACAATAAAATTTCATGTCTATAAGCCCACTAAGAGGAGTAAAACTTTTTCTATCAAAAGATTTTTTTATTCTTAGAACTCGAACCTAGACGTTACTTATACAAAATGACCACTTTTGTGGCCTTGTATTTAGAAGTTAACCACTTTTTTCTTTTAAAATTAGACTAACAGATTGAAGTTTAGTTTTAAATTTTATTTTCAATCTAGGTGGCCACTTACAAACTTCATTATTTAACTAGTATAATCTTGAAAAAGTGGTCACTGAAAAATACTACCACAGAAGAGGCTATTTTTGCAAATCAACTTGAAGCCGAGAGAGTTGATTAAGGACGGATAAATCCCTAATATCTCACCACAACTCTTGATTATAAGAAAATAAAAACAAAAAATAGTTCGGCAGGCAAAGCATTCTACATTCACATAGAGTCCGAGGAAGAACCGCACCCAAGGGGCGTGATATAGATAGTCTATCCTAATGCAAGCATTAGGGGCTACTTCTACGACTCGAACCCGTGGCCTATATGTCACATGAAGACAACTTTATACCGTTGCTCTATGCTCCCCTTCAATTAAAAAAAATAAAAATAAAGTGCAGGATACTTACATCTTTGTTGCATTTGTTGAATGGGCAATAAACTTGATCAATGACAACAGGATTGCTAACATTTTGGACAATAATATCTTCAAAATGAACATCATTAACAACACCAGGATGAGAAGCAGGCCATGTCTTAATTCTAACACCATTATCAGTGTTAGTAAAAGTGCAATTCCTAACAAAAACTCCAACCACTGGTTTTTCATCTGGATTTCCACCTAGACTTCCAACACTAATACCATGGCCAGGTCCACATGTAACTCTAGTAATATAAAGTTGTTCTGTTTCATCACCAACTGAAATACAATCATCTCCTGTAGAAAAATTTGAATCTGTAATATTCAGAGAGCTCGATCTCGAGACATGAATTCCATCTGTGTTGGGACTGTTGGCTGGTGCACTAACGTTGAATCGAATGAATGTTAGGTTCTTGCATTGGTTAACGTTGACATGGAATGATTTGCTGTCCAATGTTGTTATGTCCTTGATTGTGGAATTTGTGAGGGAGTTGAAACTCAAGTTCTACACACATGGAAAAATTAGAGAAAGAGAAAAAATAAAAATCAAGATGTTTGAAAGACGAATTAACCTAAATAGCCGTCCACCTAACCACTTAAATTAAAAATAGCCAGAAGATGTATATAATCATGTATAATCAGTTCATAATCAATATATACAAGGTTGAAAAAGTAAACCCAGCCGGCTATTTGTGTAAAGATCCCCTTGTTTGAATTACTCAAAAGGAATTTGTTTGAAAAAATGACATTGTATAGCCGCTGTAAAAATAATAGCCAAAATATGTACAAATTTTATATATATATATATATATATACATTTTATATGTTATATACAAAAATTATAAAAATTTTATATACTTTTTTGGCTACTAGAGGTAACAATTTTTGGCGGGGTTAAAAGTGTTAATACCTCAATTTGTTTTGGTACAGCTAGTAAGTTTGGCCAAACTTTTGAATGAAAAATAAGTGTTTTTGAATAGTAGTAGAAGCCATTTCTTGTTATGAAGAAAATGATGGTTAAAGTAGCTTCTCCTCAGTAGAATCAGAAGCGGTTTTAAAACTTTCGAGACAAAGTACCCCTACAAAAATTTATATTTACATCTATGACCAAAGTGATGTAAACTTGCTCTGTCTAGATCTCTACTTTACGATTTTAATTTTGTACATGTTTATTAACAAAAAATCGAAAAGCTTTACTAAAGTCTCATATAATAAATATTTGAAAAATATTATTTCAGTTAAAAATACTAATTATTTTACTTAATTTTTTCTATCATTTGACATCCAAAATAACTTTTGGAGCGATTACTAAACACAAACTATAGTATTTTTTTTTTAGATGCTTATTAAAGACCTCCATTAAACGGGTTTTTTTTTTTTTTTTTTTGAGATAAACAAATTATAAAAGCTTGACCAGACAGGCTAAACATTTCAATAAAAGATTATATGCAAGCATTGCAAAAATTGGACTTACATTGGGAAGTTTATTGCATTTTTTGGATTTTTTGCATTCCCAAGCATCTGCAGCTTGACCATCAAGAATACCACCACCAGACATGGTGAACTGATCAAGTTTATTTACAGTTAACCATTCACCAACCTTGAGTTGGCTAGGATCTGAAGGAGCTTTCAAAGTGGCTTGGATTTGAAGTTCAAGTGGGGATTTGCATGGACCTTCTAGTTTTACTTGATTCATTGTGAATGTTCCCTTTGGGATCACAATTGTGCTTGGACTTGTTGATTGACATGCTTCTTTAAAAGCATTCAACAATGCCTAAACAATGTAAAAAAAAAAAAAGATTTTAAAGCACCAAAAAAGAAAAAGAATAATAAAGAACTACAGTTAGTTTTGAAGATATGTAAGGTGGTTTGTTGTTTCTTGTTTTTTTCTTTTTTAAATAACGGTAAAGTTATTTTTGTATGACCTATAGGTTACTGGTTCAAGTTGTGGAAGCAACCACTAGTGGTTGCATTAGGGTATATTATCTGCATCATACCCCTTGGGTGTGGTCTTTCTCTGAAACCTGCATGAACGTGGTGTGCCTTGGCACTAGACTGCCCTTTTTATACCAATGGTGTCAATTTGGTTAGCTTGTGTGTACTTCAATTATTTTAACGATAGCTACTATATTCCACAAGCACAAGTACTAGATAACTATGCCCTCCATAGATTAGGCAAATGGGAAGAAATTAAATCACTTAACATATTTTTCGTATCTGATGTGATGAATGTAACGTTACTCTTACATGATTTTCACTTGCTTCATTTATCGCTATGTCATACGGCAGAGCACTTGAAACATGTATCTATGATCTAAAGCAATTCTAAACCCTATCCGCCACTCTACAATTTTTCTTTATGTCAAGGGGATATATATGCAAAAGAATTTATTTTTACATTATTTACACGGTATAATTTTCAAATGAAGGAGATTCAATTGAATCGCTTTCCGTCCACCTAGCTCCGCCTCTGGCTCGGCCACATGGTTGATGTTTATTTTCATGGGTGAAAGTAGGTACAATAAGTTACACAACGCAAATGAACCAAATAATGAGAAAAGAATGCATGACTTACCTCACTAATTTCTGCATTGCTATTAGCACCATATTTAGTTATATCAAAAACTCCAGTTTGAGATTCCCCAAAGTGTGCTAGAAATAGCAACACCAATGCAAAATGTAACTTGAATTTCAAATCCATCTTTTCTTGCCCCTCCAACCTCTTTTTTATTTTTTAAATTTTTTTTTTGAAGTTGTTGGGGTAGTATTATCAACGTTTTCTGAAATGTAAACTGAATACATTGAAGCCCTTTTATAGTGTCATCACGACAAATTTGGTACTATACAACAACTTTGTACCTGTTCTATACCACAGATTGAGTTGCGGAGAAAACGTTGGACATTAGTTGTTCAATTTATTTTTATTTTTTTTAAATTATGGTTTCGCTTATGCTACTGCATGTAGATATACTTTTTTTTTTCTTATTTAAGTCGAAAAATGTTTTATTAATTAAGAGGTTCACTAAGTCAAAACCATGGGGACAGGAAACTCCATAACAGAAATATAACACGACTTTTTAGATTTATTTATTACATATATACACGAGTGCACAAATAGCTATTCTCAAGGATGCTATTTAGAAATTAGTCAGTACTTATTTTGTCTTGAAATTTTAAACTAAAAATCTTAATTTCAGGACAATTCAAGACACTTTTGTCTCAAAAAATTGAACTGAAAAACCAAAATTCAGGACGCACTGACTAATTCCTAAATAACAGCCCTTTAAGTGACTACCTGGTATCATTACTACCGAAAAGAAGGAAGATTATTAATACTCAATCTTTTTTCTTTTCTGCCTAATAAAAGGAACTTCATATTAAGGATAGAAATTTAAAGAGAGTCATTATATAAAGGGACTAATCTTGAATATTTAGTCCAACCAAGTTCTTTTGGAGGGGTAAATAAGATAATAAAGGAAGATAGCTCCAAAAAAACCATCCTTCAATTTACCATTCATGCTTATTACTAAATTGTAAGTTTTGGTCCATAACAATATTATTATTTCAGTTATAGATTATGCTAACAGGTGAATCTAGAGATAATCGACATTAACAAAGAGATGATCAAACCCTAAGATGTAGCGGCACAGAGAGAGATATTTGAGAGAAAATGTGAAGAGTATTACTTCCAAAATAAATTGTTCAGCTAATACATTATAAGAGGTCTCATATGTACAAAATACAATTGGGTCATTCACCTAATGGGCCAAAATAATAATGACATAATTACAGATGGGCTGACCCATCTGAACTACATAATACTACTAACTTCAACTCCAACACCCCTAGCAAGCTGGAAGGGCTGGCCATTCCAAGCTTGGGAAGAAAAGCCTGATATTGCACACCAAGCAAAGATTTAGTGAATATATCAGCAAGTTGAGCAGATGTAGAAATAAAATGCAACGAGACGAAACAAGCAGAAAGGCATCCTGTACAAAATGGCAGTCCACCTTGATATGTTTGGTCCGCTCGTGAAAGACAAGACTCTTGGATGTATGGATTGCAGCTCGATTATCACAGTACAAAGCAACATGGCTGAGATTATCCACACCAAGCTCACCCACCAATCGAACTACCCAATTAACTTAAGCTACCAATAAACGAAGAGTTCTATACTCTGCTTCAGCAGAGAACAAAGCAAGAATAGGATTCTTGGCTATATGGACTGCAACTTGATCCACTACAAGAAAAAGGGCTTTTAACGACCATTTCCTAGCGAAACGACGTGAATCCGGTCGTTATAAGCGAACATTTAGTGACCACATTTATTGTCGGTCGTTGAAGTTGGTTTTTAGTTCAATATTAAGAGGGGATAAGATCCAGTCCTTAAAAGCATAATATCCGGTAGTTAAACTAAGCAAATTAATAAAAAAGGGCGCTACGATTTCCCTCTTATTTTTCCCAACCCTCCATGCGCCCACCCACACCCCCAACCGCTAAATAAAAGAAAAATACCCTCACGTTCTCTCTATTGTAGTTTTCCCCAATTCTCCCACCCCCCACCCCGACACCGATGAAAGTTTCTGTTAAAGTGCTCTTAGGGTTTCTCCTTCTCATCAAGGTAAGTTTCTGCTAATATCTTAAACTTTCAATTTTTTTTTGAATTGGTAACTATTGTATATATTAATAACATCAGTACATAGGTTGCACTGAAAACCAAATTTACATGATGAGGATAAGTAGATGTTCTGATTTGAGCTCTAGCAAGATCCTAGTATGTCTATGATTGTCAATGTATCTTCTGTGTAAATCTGTTTACACCAAAAACAAAAAAGAAGGATACAATTGAGTTTGATCTTCTGTACAGGATTGCTTCTATCTTCAAAACATCTAGCGTTCCTTTCCCTCCAAACTGTCCACTAGATACAAGCCAGGATAATCCTCCATCTATCTCTACTAGTTGCTTCAGCTCTAGCTTTTTCCCAGTTATAAAGAACATCTTTAAGCCTGTATGGCATAGACCATGAAATACCCTTAAGACTAAGAAAGATTTTTCATAGTTGGTCAGTAATCTTGCAATGCAGGAATAAATGGCTGACAGTTTCAGCTTTTTCCCTACATAGAAAACATCTTGAACATAGAGAAATTCCCCTTTTAATGAGATTATCCTGGGTTAATATCACCTCCTTTGCTAGTAGCCAAGTGAAGCATGATGCCTTGTATGGAATCTTTGTTCTCCATATATGTTTCCAAGGCCATGCGTCTACCTGTTGATTATTGTGATTCAAAATCTTGTATGTATCTTTCACCTGATAAACACCTCTATTGTACATCTGCCACCAAAGTGAATCAAAAACTTCTTGTAGTCCTTTAAAAGCTTCCAGCTCTTCGTAAAAGTCAGCTAATCTTGTTATCTCCCAGTCATTCAACTGTCTTCTGAGAGCGATTTCCCATCCTTGATGACTCCTCATATCAGCTACTTTCCTATGTTGGTTTTATGCTAAACTAAACATATCGGGGTATCTTTCCTTTAAGCTCACGTGTCCCAACTAGTTATCATTCCAGAATGATGTGTTCCTTCCGTTTTTCAATCTTATGGAAGAGTGATTCTTCATTATAGGCCAAATTTCTTTGATGGATTTCCACACACTTACACCATATGATGTTCTGACTTTTATTGACACCCAGTTATTTTTCTCATCATATTTAACTTTGATCACTTTGCTCCATAAAGATTGGGGTTCTTGAGAGTACTTCCATAACCATTTCATTCTAAGAGCCTTGCTTTGATTCTTCAAATTCCTTATTCCTAAACCACCTTATTTTTTAGCCAGTGTGAGTGTCTTCCATTTAACTAAAGGGAAGACCTTTTTCTCCTTATTGTCGTGCTAGAGGAATGTTCTTCGTAGTTTGTCCAATCTCTGTAGAATGCAGGTAGGAATTAGGAATAAAGACATCATATAAGTAGGAAGTGAGTGTAATACTGAGTTGATTAGAACTAGCCTGCCCCCCAATGATAGGTATTGCGATTTCCATCTTGAAAACTTCTTATCACACTTTTCTATGACTGAATTCCAGATCTCTTTTGATTTGGATCTTGCTGCAAGAGGCATCCCAAGGTAAACGGTTGGTAGGGATCCAACTTCTTCTCCCAATATCTGTGTCAGTTGCTCCATGTTATTAACTTCATTAATGGGGAAAATATTGCTCTTTCTCCAATTGATGTGTAATCCCGATACTCCCTCAAATAAGACCAAAATGATCCTTAGGAATCTAAGTTGTTCCTTTTCAGCGTTACAAAGCACTAGAGTACCATCAGCATATTGGAGATGTGTGATCTCTAGATTGTTTGTCTCCCTCCTGTTTACCTCAAAACCTTTCACCCGTCCACTGATTTTAGCCGTTTTGATCATGTTGTTCAAAACTTCCATGGCTATAATGAATAGAAAGGGAGATAAGGGATCGCCTTGTCTTAGACCTCTTTGTGAATGGAAAAAACCTTTAGGAGATCCATTTATGAGAATGGAGAATTTTATTGTAGATATGCAAAATTTCATCCATCTATTTCATTTATGCCCAAAACCCATTTGTTCTAACATTCTTAGTAGGAAGCTCCAATTTACACGATCATAGGCCTTCTCAATATCTAATTTGCATAAGATTCCAGGTTCTTTCTTTTTGATTCTTGAATCCACAGCTTCATTGGCAATCAAGACTGCATCTATTATTTGTCTTCCTTTGATGAAAGCCATTTGTTGATCATCGATAATTTTCCCTACCACCCTCTTAAGTCTTTCAGTCAAGACTTTTGAGAGCAGTTTGTAGAAGCTCCCGATCAGACTGATCGGTCTGAAATCTCTCAATTCTCTCGCACCTGTCTTCTTTGGAATCAAAGCTATATATGTTGCATTGAAGTTTTTCTCAAACATCTCCTAAGAATGGAAGTTGTTGAAGGCCTCCATGATGTCTTCCTTCAAAATGACCCAACACTTTATGAAAAAAACCATTTTATATCCATCCGGGCCCGGGACCTTGTCACTTGCACACATCTTCAGACAGATCAAAACTTCTTGTTCCTCAAAGTTACTCTGTAAAGACTCCTTCTCTGATTCAGAAATTCTTGGACTATTTTCATAATTGACCGTTGGTCTCCACTCTTCAGGTTCTGTGTATAACCATGTGACGACCCAAAGGGTCGTCACATGTTTTATCTCTTTTTCGCGCTTTTGAGGCCTTGAAAACCTCATTTTTAGTCACCTCGATTTGCATGCGCAGTCCGAACGCGTAGCCGGAAAGCTTAAATATAAATTCTATGTAAAAAATGATGAATTTTGATATTAATATGATTAAAGATGACTTTGGTCAATATTTTGAGTAAACGGACCCGGACTCGTGATTGTACGGTCCCGGAGGGTCCGTAGAAAAATATGGGACTCGGGCGTATGCCCGGAATCAAAACCTGAGGTCCCGAGCCCGAGAAATAAATTTTTAAAAGAAATTGTTTTTTGAAATTTATATGAAAATTTGAAATAAAAATGGATTAGAAGACTATGGTATCGGTCTTGTATTTTTGTTCTAATGCCCAGTACAAGTAATATATATGGTTTAAGCGCTTTTTGTGAAATTTGGTTGAAATCAGATGTCATTTGACGAGTTTCGGACCTAAATATCTAAAAGTGAAAGTTTAAGAAGTTTGATGAAAAAGTGATGATTTTGAGGTTTGATTCCTTGTTTATGATGTTATTTTGGCGATTTGATCGCACGTTAGGTTCGTAGGATGTTCTTGAGTTAGTGTGTGTGATTGGTTAGGAGCCCCGAGGGCTCGGGAGTACTTTCGGAGGTGTTCAAGTAGTTTTGGACTTAGGAAGATTGCAGGAAATCTGCAAAAGGTGCACAATGATTTTCTTCTTGGCGTTCGCACTATGCCTCTCGCGTTCACGAAGCTTCAGCTTCATCCTTCATCGCGTTCGCATCACCTCCTCGCGTTCTCCTAGAGCATTTTGTCTCAGAAGGCTTAGCCTTCATTTTATTCATCGCATTCCCGTACCCCATCTCGCGTTCGCATAGGCCAAAGTCTTGGACCCCAGCCCATCCTTCTACGCGTTCGTGATGCCTTGACCCATTTACCCTTCGCGAATGCGGCCCCCTTCCCGCAAACGCGAAGGGAATTTTTGCCCAGCGATTTTTAAATGTCAAAACAGAAGCTGTGACGGGTTTTATTCCAAAATTCACACAATTTCTTCTTCTCCACAGCCCCTACGCGACTTGTAGAGCGATTCTTCACCAAATCTTCTTGGGTAAGTATTATCTAACTCGTTTTCTTCATTTTCTATCATCATCCACTGAAATCCTAGGCCTAAAACATGTAATCTAGGGTTGAAATTGGGGGAAATGGGTAGAGTTAGGGCTTTTCGATTTTCTTTGATTTAGACCTCGTTTTAGGGTCGAATTTGAAAACTAATTGTATATTCAGGCTCATGGGGGAATGGGGGATATGAATTTGATTCGAACCTCGTGTTTTGACCAAGCGGGCCCGGGGTCGATTTTGGAATTTTTGGAAGAAAGGTTGGGGATCTATATTTAGGTATTGGGTTTGATTTGCTTAGCTATTATTAATGCTATAAAGTCGTTATTTCATAGATTTGATTGAGTTGGAGCTGAATTCAAAGGGGAAAGCGGTCGTTGTGGGTTGATTTAGTCGTGGAAGTTGAGGTAAGTGTTTGGTCTAACTTTGGCTTGAGGGAATAGGAGTAGAGTCTTATTTGCTAATTGCTATTTGTCGAGTACAGTGTATAGGCATGGTGACGAGTGTCTATACACTGGTGTCGAGCATGACCGTGGGTCCTAAATTGCTAAATTATCGAGTTCTTAATTGTTGTTTATGAGGACTTGGTTAAAAATCTTTAACACCGAGCCAGTAATTGTTGAGACTGAGTATTGATTTAATTGTGCTCAGTAGAAATTGAATAAGTTTGGTTATAGCTGGATCTCCCTTGCCGGGATAGTTTATTATATTATCTTGTTCCCTTGCTGAAATAGTCTATTATATTATCTTGTTCCCTTGCCGGGATAGTTTATTATATTATCTTGTTCCCTTGCCGGGATTATTTTGTGTGATATGTTGAAAGAAGTGAGATCGTGTGGTACGCCTACCACGAGATATTATAAAATGGGATCGAGTGGTATGCCTACCACGAGATATTAGGAAATGGGATCGAGTGGTACGCCTACCATGTGATATTATGAAATGGGATCGAGTGGTACGCCTACCACGTGATATTATAAAATGGGAGCGAGTCGTACGCCTACCACGTGATATTATGAAATGGGATCGAGTGGTACGCCTACCACGTGATATGATGAAATGGGATCGAGTGGTACGCCTACCACGTGATATGAGGAAATGGGATCGTGTTGCACACCTGCAACGAGAGGACATTGAACAAGTGAAAGTGGTTTGTTTCACCTTATACTGAGTTAGAAGCAATCAGATGTAGTTTCTTTTATTATTCATGATATTCTGTTTTATCTATTGCCCCATAAGCATGTTCCCCTCGCAGTTTTAATTGTTTACTTTCCGCTATTATTTTGTTGTACTTGTATATATATCTGTATAGGTTTATCTGGTAGTCTGGTCTAGCCTCGTCACTACTCTGCTGGGGTTAGGCTAGGCACTTACCAGCACATGGGGTCGGTTGTGCTGATGCTACACTCTGCGCATCTTTTTGCACAGATCACAGTACCAGAGCAACAACTTTTGGACAGCAGTAGGAGCATTGGGAGCTGACTTCAGTCCAGAGATCCCGAGGTAGCCTTGCTTACGTCCGCATGGCCCGAAGTCTCTTCTATCTTTATTTCGTTTGTTGTCCTTGTACCGAAACAAACAGTATTGTATTTTATTCAGACTTTGTTTTTAGTATTCTATAGATGTTCGTGAGTTAGTGACACCAGTCTTGGGTAGAGTTTGTGATTGAACTTCTGCATTTGTTTTCAGTTATGTATATTTAATACTTCCGCTTTATCATATTATGTTTTGTTTTTATTAAATGGTCGAAAATCGCTAAATGAAGTAAATTGAGTTGGCTTGCCTACCTCCTATTAGTAGGTGCCATCACGACTCCCTAGGGTGGGAAATCCGAGTCGTGACAAGTTGGTATCAGATCACTAGGTTACATACGTCTCACGACTCACGGACAAACTTAGTAGAGTATGAGGGATCGGTACGGAGACGTCTGTATTTATCCCCTAGAGACTACAGAGTTAGGAAAATTTTCACTTTGTTCTTTCTTGTCGTGCGATTCTGTTTCTCAATATTGATTGTCTTTCTACTCTGTTCTTTCACAGATGGCGAGAACACGTGCTTCCTCTTCTACCGTGCAGCAGCCCAAACCCCCAGCAGCAGCTCCTATGAGGGGCAGAGGGCGAGGCCGAGGCTGTGCCAGAGGCCGAGGCAGGGGCAGAGCTCAGCCTCGGGCAGCAGTCCCAGAGGTGGAGCCTCATGTTGATTATGATGAGGAGGTTCCAGCCCCAGCAGCTCCGGTGGGCCCAGCTCAGGTCCCAGAGGGTTCATAGCCACCCCAGTTCTTCAGGACGCTTTGGTCAGATTGGTAGGCTTTGTGGAGAGCGTCTCTCGAGCGGGTTTGCTTCCAGTAGCACCAGCCACTTCTCAGGCTGGAGGAGGAGTTCAGACTCCTGCTACACGTACTCCGGAGCAGGTAGCTCCCCAGGCTCATGTTCCAGTGGTTCAGCCAGCTGTGGCAGCTCAGCCAGGTATTGTGACCCAGGCCGGCGATGGAGCGGCTATGTCTTCAGATGCTTTGTGGAGACTTGATAGGTTCTCCAAGCTCTTCACCACCACATTCAGCGGTACTTCTTCAGAGGATCCACAGGATTTCTTATTCAGCTGCCATGAGATCCTTCGGACTATGGGTATTGTGGAGACCAATGGGGTCGACTTCGCCACCTTTCGACTAGCAGGATCCGCCAAGACTTGGTGGAGGGACTATTGTTTATCCAGACCAGCAGGGTCGCCATCATTGACTTGGGACCAGTTTGCAGAGTTATTTTTGGAGATGTTTCTCCCAGTTACTCAGCGAGAGGCTCTTTGCAGGCATTTCGAGCGCCTCCAGTAGGGCCCTATGACAGTCACTCAACATGAGACCTGGTTCATCGATCTAGCACGCCATGCTATTGTTATACTCCCCACTGAGAGAGAGAGGGTGCGGAGGTTTATTGATGGATATATTTAGCCGATCCGTCTCTAGATGGCTATGGGAGCCGGGAGTGAGATTTCTTTTTAGGAAGCGGCCAATGCGGCCTGTAGAGTTGAGATGGCTCTTGCATGGGGAGGTGGTCATGGGTCTGATAAGGGGCCCCGTCATACAGGTAGATTTAGTGGTACCTCGTATGGAGGTATGGATTCTTATGGTAGAGGCCATCCTCTGAGGCCCTTTCAGTCGGCCCTATAGGTCTCACATGGTACTTCAGGTGGTCGTGGCTCTCAGCCGTAGCATTATGACCAGTAGTTTTTCAGTTCACCATCAGCACCTATCAGCACACCACACTCTGTTATTCTCAGCAGCCGATGGCTTGTTTCATATGTGGCTACACGAGGCACATTGCCAGGTATTGTCCTCGAGCTTCTGACAGCTCTTAGCATCAGAGTTCTCGTGCTATGGTTCAGGCACCAAAGTTCCCACAGCCTGCCCAGCTAGCTAGAGGCGAAGGTAGAGATCATAGAGGTGTGGTAGAGATCATAGAGGTGGAGCACGGACCACCAGAGGTAGAGGCCAGCCAGCAGCCGACAGTTCCAGAGATGTGGTTCAGGGAGGTGGGGCCCAGCCCCGATGTTATGCTCTTCCAGCCAAGCCAGAGGCTGAGTCTTCAGATGCAGTCATTACAGGTACTATTCTAGTCTATGATAGGGATGCTTCAGTTCTATTTGACCTTGGGTCTACATATTCGTATGTATCATCCTATTTTGCACCCTGCTTGGTCATGCCTAGTGATGCTTTGGGTATTCCTGTTTATGTATCTACACCGGTGGGTGATTCTATAGTGGTCGACCGAGCTCATCGATCCTGTGTGGTAGTGTTTGAGGGTCTTGAGACCCGTGTTGATTTATTGCTCTTAGACATGGTGGATTTCGATGTTATATTAGGGATGGATTGGTTGTCCCCGTATCATGCTATCTTGGATTGTCACGCCAAGACCGTGACCTTGGCTTTTCTAGATTTGCCCTATTTAGAGTGGAGAGGGACCCCAGGGCATACCACCCACAGAGTTATTTCATATGTGAAGGCTCGACACATGGTCGAGAAGGGGTGTTTAGCTTATTTGGCGTATGTTCGCGATTCCAGCGCAGAGGTCCCTTTTATTGATTATGTTCCTATTGTTCGGGAGTTCCCCGAGGTTTTCCTTTCAGACCTGCCAGGTATGCCGCCTGACAGGGATATTGATTTTTGTATTGATCTGGCTTTGGGAACTTAGCCCATTTCCATTCTGCCGTACCGCATGGCCCCGCCAGAATTGAAAGAGTTAAAGGATCAGTTGCAGGATTTGCTGAAGAAGGGTTTCATTAGACCCAGTGTTTCTCCTTGGGGTGAGCCGGCATTATTTCTGAAGAAAAAGGATGGTTCAATGAGGATGTGCATTGATTACCGACAGTTAAACAAAGTGACGATTAAGAACAAGTATCCACTGCCGAGGATTGACGATTTGTTCGACCAGCTTCAGGGTGCAAAGGTGTTTTCAAAGATAGATTTGAGATCTGGCTACCATCAGCTGAGGATTAGGGTGTCTGATGTCCCTGAGACAACATTCCGCACTCGGTAGGGCATTATGAGTTTTGGTCATGTCATTTGGGTTGACCAATGCCCCAGTAGCATTTATGAAGTTGATGAACCGAGTTTTCATGCCTTATTTGGACTTGTTCGAGATAGTCTTTATTGATAATATTCTGGTGTACTCCCGCAGCCAAGAGGAGCACGAGCAGCACCTCGGAGTGGTTCTTCAGACTCTGAAGGATAGTCAGCTATATGCTAAGTACTTGAAGTGTGAGTTTTGGTTGAGTTCGGTTGCATTTCTGGGTCACGTCGTATCAGCAGAGGGTATTCAGGTGGACCCGAAGAAGATTGAGGCAGTCAAGAACTGGCCTCGACCAGCATCAGCTACAGAGATTCAGAGTTTCTTGGGATTAGCAGGCTACTATCGTCGGTTCGTGGAGGGGTTTTCATCCATTACAGCCCCGATGACCAGATTGACCCAGAAGGGTGCCTAGTTCAGATGGTCGAATGAGTGTGAGGCAAGCTTTCAGAAGCTCAAGACAGCTCTGACCACGGCACCGGTATTGGTTTTGCCCACAGGTTCAGATCCTTATACAGTCTATTCTGATGCTTCCCATATTGGGCTTGGTGCAGTATTGATGCAGGATGGAAAAATCATTGCCTATGCTTCGAGGCAGTTGAAGATCCACGAGAAGAATTATCCGGTTCATGATCTAGAGTTGGCAGCCATTGTTCATGCTTTGAAGATTTGGAGGCATTACCTATATGGTGTGACGTGTGAGGTGTACACTGATCAGAAGAGTCTTCAATACTTGTTCAAGCAAAAGGAGTTGAATTTGAGGCAGAGGAGGTGGTAGGAGTTATTGAAAGATTATGATGTTACTATTTTGTATCACCCGGGGAAAGCCAATGTGGTGGCCGATGCATTGAGTAGGAAGTCTGCCAGCATAGGTAGTCTTGCTTATATTCTGGTTAGCCAGAGATCGCTTGCTTTGGATATTCAGGACTTGGCCAATTGACTTGTGAGGTTGGATATTTCTGAGCCTAGCAAGGTGTTAGCCTGCACGGTTGCTCGTTCTTCATTGTTGGAGTGTATCCGTGATCGGAAGTTTGATGATCCCCATTTGTGTGTCCTGAGAGACACGGTGCAACATGGAGGTGCAACGAAGGTGACATTAGATAGCGATGGTGTTTTGAGATTGCAGGGGCGAGTTTGTGTGCCCAATGTCGATGGTATTCGAGAGTTGATCTTAGCGGAGGCCCATAGTTCTCGGTATTCTATTCACCCGAGCGCCGCGAAGATGTATAAGGACTTGCGGCAAAATTATTGATGGCGTATGATGAATAAAGATATTGTTGCATATGTGGCTCGATGTGTGAACTGTCAGCAGGTTAAGTACGAGCATCAGAGGCCTGGTGGACTGTTTCAAAGGATTGAGCTTCCCGAGTGGAAGTGGGAGAGGATTTATGGATTTTGTTACTGGACTCCCGCTGACTCGGAAGAAGTTTGATGCAATTTGGGTCATCAGCGCATTTTATTAAGGTTGTAGCCACTTATTCATCCGAGAGGTTAGCTGAGATCTACATCAGAGAGATTGTTCGCCTTCGTGGGGTGACGGTATCTATCATTTCGGATCGGGGTACGCAGTTTACCTCACGCTTCTGGAGAGCAGTTCAGCGAGAGTTGGGCACCCAGGTTGAGTTGAGCACAACATTCCATCCTCAGACGGACGGACAGTTCGAGCGGACTATTCAAATATTGGAGGATATGCTCCGAGCTTGTGTCATTGGCTTTGGAGGTTCGTGGGACCAGTTTTTGCCTTTAGCAGAGTTCACCTACAACAACAGCTACCAGTCCAGCATTCAGATGGCTCCATATGAGGCGTTCTATGGTAGGCGATGTCGGTCTCCAGTGGGATGGTTTAAGTTTGGAGAGGCTCTGTTATTGGGTACAGATTTAGTTCAGGAGGCCTTGGATAAGGTTAAGATCATTTAGGACAGGCTTCGTTCGGCTCAGTCGTGACAAAAGAGTTATGCAGATTGTAAGGTTCGGGATGTAGCTTTCATGGTTGGTGAGCGGATATTACTTCGAGTGTCGCCTATGAAGGGCGTGATGAGATTTGGGAAGAAGGGCAAGCTTAGCCCTAGGTTCATTGGTCCGTTTGAGATTCTCGATTGTATGGGAGAGGTGGCTTATAGACTTGCCTTGCCGCCTAGCTTGTCAGTCGTGTATCCAGTATTTCATGCGTCCATGCTTTAGAGGTATCACGACGATCCAGCCCACGTGTTAGATTTCAGCACTGTCCAGTTGGACAAGGATCTGTCTTATGAGGAGGAGCTAGTAGCTATTCTAGACCGGCAGGTTTGACAGTTGAGGTCGAAGAGTTTTCCTTTGGTGTGTATTCAGTGGAGAGGTCAGCCTCCTCAGTCATCAACCTGGGAGACCGAGTTTGATATGCGGAGCCGTTATCCTCATCTTTTTCCCGACTCAGGTACTTCTTTCTTTTGTCCGTTCGAGGACGAACGGTCGTTTTAGAGGTGGAGAATGTGACGAACCAAAGGGTCATCACCTGTTTTCTCTCTTTTTGCGCTTTCGAGGCCTTTAAAACCTCATTTTTAGTCACCTCAATTTGCGTGCGTAGTCCTGGCGCGTAGCCGAAAAGCTTAAATATAAATTCTATGTAAAAAATGATGAATTTTGATATTAATATGATTAAAGTTGACTTTGGTCAACATTTTGAGTAAACGGACCCGGACCCGTGATTGGATGGTCGTAGAGGCTCCGTAAAAAAATATGGGACTCGGGCGTATGCCCGGAATCAAAATCCGAGGTCCCGAGCCAGAGAAATGAATTTTTAAAAGAAATTGTTTTTTGGAATTTATATGGAAATTTGAAATGAAAATGGATTAGAAGACTATGGTATCAGGCCCGTATTTTGGTTCTGATGCTCCGTACAAGTCTTATATATTGTTTAAGCGCTTTCTATGAAATTTTGTTGAAATCGAACGTCATTTGACGAGTTTCGGACCTAAATATCTAAAAGTGAAAGTTTAAGAAGTTTGATGAAAAAGTGATGATTTTGAGGTTTGATTCCTTGTTTATGACGTTATTTTGGCGATTTGATCGCACGGTTAGGTTCGTAGGATGTTGTTGCGTTAGTGTGTATGATTGGTTAGGAGCCCCGAGGGCTCGGAAGTATTTTCGAAGGTGTTCGGGGTAGTTTTGGACTTAGGAAGATTGTAGGAAATCTGCAACAGGTGCACAGTGATTTTCTTCTTCGCGTTCGCACTATGCCTCTCGCGTTCGCGAAGCTTCAGCTTCATCCTTTATCGTGTTCGCATCACCTCCTCGCGTTCGCGTAGAGCATTTTGTCTCAAAAGACTTTGCCTTCATTTTATTCATCGCATTCGCGTACCCCATCTCGCGTTCGCATAGGCCAAAGTCTTGGACCCCAGCCCATCCTTCTACGCGTTCGCGAATAGCATCTTGCATTCGCAATGTCTTGACCCATTTACCCTTTGCGAACGCGGCCCCCTTCCCGTGAACGCGAAGGGCATTTTTACCCAGTGATTTTTAAATGTCAAAACAGAAGCAGTGACAGGTTTTATTCCAAAATTCACACGAGCTCTTCTTCTCCACGACCCCTATTTGACTTGTAGAGTGATTCTTCACCAAATCGTCTTGGGTAAGTATTATCTAACTCGTTTTCTTCATTTTCTATTATCATCCATTGAAATCCTAGGCCTAAAACATGTAATCTACGGTTGAAATTTGGGAAAATGGGTAGAGTTAGGGCTTTTCATTTTTCTTTGATTTAGACCTCGTTTTGGGGTCGAATTTGAAAACAAATTGTATATTCGGGCTCGTGGGGGAATAGAGGATATGAATTTGGTTCGAATCTCGTGTTTTGATCAAGCGGGCCCGGGGTTGATTTTAGAATTTTTGGAAGAAAGGTTGGGAATCTATATTTAGGCATTGGGTTTGATTTGCTTAGCTATTATTAATACTATAAAGTCATTATTTTATAGATTTGATTGAGTTGGAGCCTAATTCAAAAGTGAAAGCGGTATTTGTGGATTGATTTAGCCGTAGAAGTTGAGGTAAGTGTTTGGTCTAACTTTGGCTTGAGGGAATAGGAGTAGAGTCGTATTTGCTAATTGCTTCTTTTTTGAGTACCGTGTATAGGCATGGTGACGAGTATCTATACACTGGTGTCGAGCATGACCGTGGGTCCTAAATTGCTAAATTATCTAGTTCTTCATTGTTGTTTATGAGGACTTGGTTAAAAATCTTTAACACTAAGCCAGTAATTGTTGAGACTGAGTATTGATTTAATTGTGTTGAGTAGAAATTGAATAAGTTTGGTTATAGCTGGATCTCCCTTGCCGGGATAGTTTATTATATTATCTTGTTCCCTTGCCGGATAGTTTATTATATTATCTTGTTCCCTTGTTAGGATAGTTTATTATATTATCTTGTTCGCTTTACGGGATTATTTTGTGTGATGTGTTGAAAGAAATGGGATTGTGTGGTATGCCTACCATGAGATATTATGAAATGTGATCGAGTGGTACACCTACCACGTGATATTATGAAATGGGATCGAGTGGTACGCCTACCACGTGATATCATGAAATGAGATCGAGTGGTACGCCTACCACGTGATATTATGAAATGGGAGTGAGTGGTATGCCTACCACGTGATATTATGAAATGGGATCAAGTGGTACGCCAACAACGTGATATGAGGAAATGGGATCGTGTTGCATGCCTGCAACGAGAGGACATTGAACAAGTGAAAGTGGTTTGTTTCCCCTTATGCTAAGTTACAAGGAATCAGATGTAGTTTCTTTTATTATTCCTGATATTCTATTTTATCTGCTACCCAATAAGCATGTTCCCCTCCCAGTTGTAATTGTTTACTTTTCGCTATTATTTTGTTGAACTTGTATATATATCTTCATTGGTTTATCTGGTAGTATGGTCTAGCCTCGTCACTACTTCGCCGAGGTTAGGCTAGGCACTTACCAGCACATGGGGTCGGTTGTACTGATGCTACACTCTGTGCATCTTTTTGCACATATCACAGTACCGGAGCAGAAGCTTTTGGACAGTAGTTGGAGCGTTGGGTGCTGACTTCAGTCCAGAGATCCCGAGGTAGCCTTGCTGACATCCGCATGGCCCGGAGTCTCTTCTATCTTTATTTCGTTTGTTGTCCTTGTACCAGAACGAACAGTATTGTATTTTATTCAGACTCTATTTTTAGTATTCTATAGACGTTCGTGAGTTAGTGACTCCAGTCTTGGGTAGAGTTTGTGATTGAACTTCCGCATTTGCTTTCAGTTATGTATATTTAAGACTTCCGCTTTATCATATTATATTTTGTTTTTATTAAATGGTCGAAAATTGCTAAATGAAGAAAATTGAGTTGGCTTGCCTAGCTCCTATTAGTAGGTGCCATCACGACTCCCGAGGGTGGGAAATCCGGATCGTGACAAACCCCTTATAGAATTCAATGATCTCGTTCTCTATTCTGTCAGGATCGTCGTCTACTTCATGTCGAATCAATAGTTGATCAATGTTGTTGTTTCTCTTGTGTGCATTGGCAGTGCGATGGAAATTTTTTTTATTCATGTCCCCTTCTTTGAGCCATAGAGCTCTTGATTTCTGTCTCCATTCACTTTCTTCGTTCTTGAGTTGTTCCTTAATTTCCATTAGAGTAGTTGCCTTCCTCATTGATTCCTCCTCTGTCAGCGCCCTTATTTGTTGTGTTGCCTCAAAACCTGCAAGTTGACTCAGCAATTTTGATTTTTGCAATCCCAAATTACCTTCACAACTTCTGCTCCATTCTTTTAGCTTGCCCTTGAGAGCTTTTAACTTACAAGCTAAAATATAATCTGGTCTTCCTGAGAATTGAAAAGATGTCCACCAGTCTCTAATTCTATCAACAAAACCTTCCATATTCAACCACCAATTTTCAAACTTAAAGTATGATTTAGCTTGTTCCCAAGCACCACAGTATAGAGCCACTGGTGAATGGTCAGAAATCAGCCTTTGTTGGATAGTTTTCTTGATGTTTCTGAAGCTTTCATCCCATTCTTTTGAAGTGAGAAATCTATCAATTCTTGATGCGGTTGTATGATTGACCCCTTTGAACCAAGTATAGTAGCATCCTTCAAGTCGAAGATCTATCAACTCCATATCTTCTATAAAATCTGAGAATTCCACCATCGCTCTGGACCTCCTTGAACATTCCCTTTTTTCAGAAGGGTACCTTGTGACAATAAAATCACCACAAACCGCCCAAGGACCTTCCATCAATCCCCTTACTAAACCAATTTCTCTCCATACTATTTTCCTTTCATTCTGCAATTTGGGGCATACACTCCTGTTATGTGACATTGATAATTCTGTAGAAGATCCACGAACTTGCAAGTCAAAGTGTATGCACCAGTCTGTAACACCTCCCCTTTCCATACTCTGCAATCCCATAATAACAAAATCCTCTATCTCATGCCGCTAGCTTCTAAACTTGCATACCTCACCCATCTCCCACCCCATATTTGATTGACTATTTCCTTGATATCCCCCTCCACTTTTATCTCTTGCATGCATATAATGTCTGCCCTCCAGTTCTGCACTTGACTTTTTATGATCTCCCTTTTTTTCTTGGCATTTAATCCTCTTATATTCCAGGAAATTACTTTGATCTTCATATTGAAATGATTGATAGATCTCTTCCCCTACTCTTTTTCCCGTCACTCTTGAATTTGACATCAAAAAAAGTTAATCCTTTTAATTCGAGTAATCCTTTGAACCTTTGTTTCTTGACCTCCAACACTGTCTCCACCCTTCTAACCTGTCTGCAACTGTCAATATGCATGAACAACTCCAATGCTTCTTCTTCATGGCCTTGAAAATCTACTCCAAACATTTTCCCCAATTTGATCATATTTTGATGGACCCATAGTGTTGCATCTATGTCTTTATCCATTAATGAGTTGTGTTACTGAACTGCTATAGGATTCACCTCCTTGATTTCCCAATCTTGGATAGAGCTGAAATGCTTTAGTTGTTCTTGATTCTCCAAAGCACTTCCAGCTTGATTTCCCCCCCCATATTTGTGTTTATGATCTGCTCCCCTGCCTTGTGTTCCAGTCTTGCAATCTCTGTCCCACCTTTTGGCTGACTGCTACTGTTAAGTGTTTCCTTTGGCATACTTTCAAGGTTTGCATTGGAGATTGGATCCCCTGGACTAGTCTCTTTTGCCTTCCAGTAAGAAGGGCCTCCCATTTCCTCAATATAAGGCTTCAACATAATTTCATCAGAGAACTCACACGAGAGATCATTAAAAATGACTTGTGCTGCCAAATCGGAGTCATAGGATTTCAGCTCGTTGTTTGTGACTTTAATGCTCTGATTTATCGAACTCGAACCATGTGTAAGTTGCACACATGCCTTTCTTTTGTAAGTGTTTTGCAGTATGGTGCATCCCACTTGATTGTTCAAGTATCTCTCTGCTTCAAAGCATTCATTGTTTTATGGCCTCATCAGCTCAAATCTTGTCTGTCTTTCAGCCCAAATTGGGATGAAAAACTTCATCCTGTCTCTTTCAATCCCAACCTCATTGGGAATCTTTCTGCCATCACCAACAATTTTAATTCTAGCCCACTCAGATGATTTTTCAGATCTGTTTCTTCTTCAGTAGCTATCCATCCCCCACAGAGATCTCCTATTTCTTTGAGGATCTTTTGTGACCATAGATGTAAAGGAATCCCCATGGCTCTAATCCAGCATGTTTCCACTATTTATGAGTTTGGAATGCATCCAGCAGTATGATTCCACCATTCCAGATGAAGTTTGAACTTTTTCCATCTCCAGTCTCCTTGCAAAATCTGCTCCACCATGTATCTGTTCGAAAATTCAAAAAGAAATATGTTTCCAGTCATTTCATACATGTTGACTCCATATTCTTTGTTCCATGAAGCACTTGCACATCGCCTTATGTCTGCTAAAGTCTGTTTCTCATTGATTTCTTTTCCGAAAGACCCGATAATGCATATTTTTAATAGACCAGAGTCCTCGCTTCCTGTTGGTTCCACAACAGAGATATCTCTATTGTTCATGATGACCTTTGCCTATTAGAGGGTATTGGATTGTCATTTACTCTCCTTAATTGCTTGACATAAGGATAGTTGTCCACAGTGATTCTGGGCGGGACTGTGAGATTCATGTTGGGGATCTGATATATGAATCTTTCTATCTTAGCTGCTATATCTTTCTAACCTGCGTTCACAGCTAACTTTGGGATTACAATAACTGACCTCCCTTCTCCCTTCAGTGATAGAATACTCGTGTATCTTCCATGAATGTTGAATTTCCTAGTACAGAAATATTCTGTCATTTGATCCTTGTACTTCCATCGCTTTACCAAATTCAGTTGATCTGTCGACGCTTCTTTAAGTACAAAGGAAACCCATTCCATTGCCTTTCTACCCATGGATGAGCGTCTCATCATGTCGCGGTTTCTCTCCACCCATTCGAACCATATATATTTGTTGGAATTTCATCTGGTGATGTCAAAAGATTTAAATCCCGCGTTGAAGTATATCCGGTTGTCTCCCATATTGTACAATCCAGCTGTTGTGGTTACGAAAATTATAGGGAATGTTTGGTAGTTATTACAGTGAGCTATTTAGGTAAGAGGATCTGAAATCTGGACGAAAATAGTGGTTCCCCGCCCCCGAAAAAAAATAAAAGTTGTCAAAAATCTGAAAAAATTTGATAGATCTGGTCGGAATTACCCCTAGAGTATGCTGTCCAAAAAGAAAATTTTGAAAAGTCGCTGGAGTAGGGCTCACACGCCCGACGCGTGGCTACTGAGTCGCTGGAAAATGCCGCGTGTGGCAGCACGTGCAGCTGCTTTATCGGAAACTTTTCAGTGGGGTTGGTCGGAATTACTGGAGCTCTCTAATGGTGTTCATAGAAACCCTAGATTCCTTGTTCTCAGGCTCCTCGGGGAGTGTGCTTGAGAGATTTTGAGAATAGAGAGAGAAAAAATCCTTAAAATTTCAAATAAATTGTTCAGCTAATACATTATAAGAGGTCTTATATGTACACAAATATATTTGGGGCGTTCACCTAATGGGCCAAAATAAGAATGACATAATTGCAGATGGGCTGACCCATCTTAACTACTTAACACTACTAACTTCTGCTCCAACACCCCTAGCAAGCTGGAAGGGCTGGCTATTCCAAGCTTGGGAAGAAAAGTCTATTTCTGCACACCAAGCAAAGATTTAGTGAATATATCAGCAAGTTGAGCAGATGTAGAAATAAAATGCAATGAGACGAAACAAGCAGACAAGGCAACCTGTACAAAATGGTAGTCCACCTTGATATGTTTGGTCCACTCGTGAAAGACAAGATTCTTGGCTATATGGGTTGCAGCTTGATTATTACAGTATAAAGCAATATGGCTGAGATTATCCACACCAAGCTCACCCACCAATCCAACTACCCAAGTAACTTAAGCTACCAAAAAACGAAGAGATCTATACTCTGCTTCAGCAGAGAACAAAGAAAGAATAGGATTCTTGGCTATATGAACTGTAGCTTGATTCACTACAAGAAAAAGGGCTTTTAACGACCATTTCCTAGCGAAGGGACGTGAATCCGGTCGTTATAAGTGAACATTAAGTGACCATATTTATTGTCGGTTGTTGAAGTTTATTTTTAGTTCAATATTGATGAGGGGATAAGATCCCGTCCTTAAAAAGCATAATATCCGGTGATTAGACCAAACAAATTAATAAAAAATGGCACTAAGATTTTCCTCTTATTTTTTCCAAACCTCCATGCGCCCACCGACAACCCGAACCGCTAAATAAAAGAAAAATACCCTCATGTTCTCTCTATTGTAGTTTTCCCCAATTCTACCTCCCCTCCCCTCCCCTCCCCT
>MU667634.1:69649-104742 GCA_026770625.1 Nicotiana glauca
ACTGTTCCAATTATCTCTCTTTGTGATAGTATTTATCAAGTATATTGGTGTTCTACTTAGAATGACATGTTTTCCAATTATATAATTACTTTTACCGATCAGTTTGCAGGAGTATTTGACTTGTTGTTCATCTTTTTTGATATTAAAACTTTTATTACTTTAAACTTATTGGGTTTACCGAAGATGTTTTTGGTGGTAGTGTCGCCTATAAGTTCACTGTATTTATTTTGAGAAAGGAAAAAATCATTTTTGGATTTTAGGGGTAATATTCTTCATTAATAGTATGAGTATTTATGTAATAGTATGTTTAATACTGTCAATCGAAAATTAATATGCTCTTAGCAATATTAGGAAAATCATACCATGATACTACGCTGATGACTCGAATGGTGTTAGCACGTGAAAAAAATTAATGTGGTATTAGTATAATATATTGTTGACACTAGATACTAGTTTGCATTCTCACAAAACTTTCTAAGTTTGCGAGATTATAATTCAAGGATCTTCTATTAGCAAAACTTAATGTAATATAGTATTGAAATTGGACATAATAATTTCATTAAGTATTCATTCTGATAATCGTGCTTTTATTTTATGCTTTCACCATAAAACAGCTTGCATACGATTAATTATGTATATATTCATTATAGATATGTTATGGTAGCGAGAAATATAAAGCATAGAGCTTATAGAGAAAAATATGAGCATATGTTACCTTTGCTATTGCAGTAAACAAAAAGGATATGGCTCGTTCCTCTAGACCTGTTTAAGAAGTGCAAACCTTCTTGTTTAATGCGCTTCATGCATTTTTGCATCGATAACTGCATTCAGTTTTGATTACAAAGCTCTTGAAGGAAGTGATGTTCTATTATATTCAGACTTCACAGCCTGCAATGATGTTGATAGTGAAAAGAATGATTTTCCTCATGCTACTGCCAATTCCTATCCAAGGTGCATTGCTTTTGTATTATTCTGGAATATTATACATATAACTGAAGTTGTCCGGCATGCATGTGTGAGATAAGATTTTATGTCTAATGCATTTTTTTTTTGCTTTTAAATCTTATCTTCTCTTGTTTTCCATCCATCTTCTGATTCATCCTTTATTCATTTTTCTCCGTATCATTTACATATTTTCTGGAAGGGGAAGTAATGATCTTTGAAACTTGAAACATATGCAGTGATCCTGGTAATTGTTGGGAAACAATAACTAAGTCCTGGCTTGATTCAAATGAGTATTCAGAAGAGATGGAAAAAGTATCTTTTATATGTTCATGTGCTTTGGACTCTATTAATGACGGAGGATCAGTCCTTATTCCCATTGGACGGCCTAGAGTCATGTTGAAGCTATTGAAACATGTATCACTTTCGCTAGAATCTTCAAATTTGAAGGTATGGTGTAAAAATTGCATATGTATTCAATACGTTACCTGGATATGAACATCTAAAATAAAAAAAAATATTCTTAAAGAAAGGCGACTTGCTTTAGTATATAAAAGTAAAATATTTTATAGGAATATTAAATCATAATGGTATTATATACAGTGTTAAAAATTTATTTAATTTGAAGTTCACTTTTTTGTGGTGTATTGTGATTCATCTCATAGCAATCTCTGTATTACAATCCCAGGTAAGTAAACATCTTGTGGAAAGATTTTCAGCACGTTTATTCTTTCCGATGAATGTTCATTATTCGGCTACATAATAGGCTATTTAGACAATTATTTGCTACTCCAGTAAGTCTTTTTGAATGTTCTTGTTTTCAAAATATATAAACTTTAGTTGTTTTTCTATTTTGACTTTGGGAGCGTGTTGAAGAGAATCATTAAGGATAATATAGAATATTCTTAATAATTATGTTAGTCAAGTGTATACTATCTTAATTATTGTTTCATAATTAAGAATCTCAAGTGTTAGGAAACAATCATAATTACGAATCTTAAGTGTTAGAAAATAATCAAAAAATGAATCTCAAGTGTTAGGAAACAATCAATGAAAGAATCTCAAGAGTTAGGAAACTTGCCTTTATTTCATGTAGTTCAATACTCCTATATAATGAGTACTCATATTGTTAGCCAAATACTTCAAAGTCCAAATAAAGGTTTTCTCTCTTCTCTTCTCTTCATCTCCATAATTTGTTAGAATTTGAATCTTCATTTACTCAAAAAATTCAAGGATTTTTCGGAATTTACTGAAATATGAGTATACTTCTTTTTCTATCGGTATGAAACTTGAGTATACTTTAAGTGACGAGAGATCAATAGCATTTCCCCCATCCCTTCAAATGCTGTTGGAGATATAGATTCATATATAGTTATACTAATTTTAATTCTGATGGTAGGAAGGAATGAACATCGAGAGATTCTTGTTTTCAAGATATTATACACAATCGTGTATTGGAGCTAACAATTTCACTAGAATTGAGCTATGGATCCATAGCTCAATTCTGGGCAACCTATTCACTAATATTCAGCTGTCAAAACAAAAAAAGCTCTAGGTATCTCCTGCAATTCGTTCATCGAAATTCCTGTAAGATATATTTTGTCTCCTCGTGTCAAAATATAAGTTACAAAAAATGAGCATAGTAACCAGCTTAATAACCTTACTGTATATGATATTTTTACTTTGTTATACTCTTTCTATCCTTTTACATCTTTTGACTTCACTGTTAACCTGATAATCGTGATTTTGTTGTTTGCTTTCACCATAAAACAATTTGCATACGATTAATTATATATATATTCTTTATAGATATGTTACGTTAGTGAGAAATATAAAGGCATAGAGCTGATGAATAAAGATATAAGCATATGTTACCTTTGCTATTGCAGTAAACAAAAAGGATATGGCTCGTTCCCCTTGACCTGTTTAAGAAGTGCAAACCTTCTTGTTTAATGCGTTTTGTGACAGCCACTATTGTTGTGATTGTATT
The DNA here is from genome assembly GCA_026770625.1 of Nicotiana glauca. NCBI lineage: Eukaryota > Viridiplantae > Streptophyta > Magnoliopsida > Solanales > Solanaceae > Nicotiana > Nicotiana glauca. The sequence goes on from MU667634.1 coordinate 72,582, forward strand.
GTGAAGTTGTCTTATGAAATAAAATATCTCTGAAGACATTCTTCTTGATTATATTATTTGGAGTAATGACGTGACAGAGTTGAAAAATAAGCATGATGCTGATGCTTTGCAGGCTCAATCGACATTAATGCCGAACGCTAATGCATTAACTGAAATAGGATCTTGTCCTATTAGTTTGAGCATTCATGTTGTTAATACAGGTAGTCGTGATGCAACAACTCTAAGATCTTCGGTTGTTCCAGGATCTTCTGCATTAGATCTTGTAAAAAAGAAGTTAATGGATGCTGGTGCTACAACTGAGGTTTCCTTACCAGTCCCAACCTCTTCAGGAGTAATATCATCTGAACTAAATGGATCAAAAGCACTTGAATCTACAGTCAGATCTCCACAAAAAGGAAATAGCAAAGAGAAGTCAAAAGAAGCTAATGACAATGGCAATATGTCTGAGTCCTCTTCAAATTCAGAAGATGGTGAAAGCATACCAACCAAAGAGGACTGTATCATCCACTCAAGGTATCTTTTTCCTTCTCTCTTTTGGAGATTTTGCTGCTTTATAGCAATTCTAGTTTGTTGTTTTTCATGACTTTATGACCTATGTAAATTTTATGCATATAAAAGTACATTCATCTATATACCTTTGTTGTACTTATTTATCTAGTTTCTGTTGACATTTTTCCCAAAACTTTTATTTTGATGTTAACATATTCTAGATATTGGTTTTTTACTTAATTTGCTGTTAGAAATACCAAGGGTTTATCAGAAATAGCCTCTCTACTCCTTCGGAATAGGGGTAAGATCTGCATACACACTACCCTCCCCAGACCCACTTGTGAGATTTCATTGGGTTGTTATCGTTATAAAGAGATTGGATGAATAAGCTACAATAGAAATTGGAGCAGTACCTTTTGTTGCTACAATTTTCTTTTATCTGTTAAGAAAAAAAAAACCTACTCTATCTAAAGTATTTTTTGTTCCAGTTCAATCCATATTGCAACCACCAACTACAAATTGTTATCTCTATTTTTTTCCTTTCTGCTATTTTATTTTCATATTTATTTCTTTATATTTCTTATTTCTACATCTGAAAATCAGTTTGTTTTTCAGTGTTAAGTTTTTTGAGTTAGAGAGAAGAAAATTTAGCATTTTACTGCTTACTCATTAGTTGTATTTGATGGAAAACTTCTGCCATGTGTTAATACTTTGTAGAAAATTTATCTGGTTATCCACCGGTCTAAAATAAAAGTGTGAGTGGAGCTAATAGGTGTCTAATGTTTGTATAGAAAGATGAGGGAGATAAAGTGATGCCAAAAGCAGTTATCGCCTAAGGGTGTTACTTTATAATAGAAAAATAGAAAAGAACAAAAAGAATGCTAAGCTATGTATTCTTGCAACTGGCTATTGGTTATTATTGAAGTCGGAGAAAACTCTGTCTTATGATCACTTTTCTTCCTTCAAATTGTGTTCTTTAAGTAATGGTCAGAACATGTGGTTTTTGAACTAATTTTTATTTATTAAACTATTAGTTAGCTCTATATATGTTCTTTTACACTAGTTTTACATACGCATCAGTAAGACTACAAGGCATCAATAAACATTGAAGCAAGTTCTTAATTTGAATTGCAGGATCTATGATGGAGTTCTTGTCAGCTAATCATCTGTTATTGATTATGCAGATCTAGAGCCATGAATGATGGAAAATTTTCACCTACTAAGTAGACAATGGTAGAAGTTGGTTGCTTGTATCACACTATCAAGAAGATTGTTTAACTATAGTACAGTTTAATTTTCTCTTTTCTTAGGAGTTGCAAAAAATAAGTCATGCATATCGAATGGATGTATTTTTTGTAATTTGATGTTTTGGTTCTTTGTAATTAAAAATGATATTTTATATGAGTATTGACAATTTTTTATGTATCTACATTTGAAATTATGCTTACCATTTGGTAACAGCAGGGAACAAATATAAATATTATCTAATTATATTTATTATCTAGAATTTGGCGAAGGAAAATTTGGTCATTGAAGTATTAGTTAGTGAAAGAAGCATACAATTAGTGAAAGGAATTTTGGTTGCTAAAAGCATTTTATAATGACTGAAAACGATAATTAGCGAAGGGAAATTTTGTCGCTAAAAGAAGGTATAAAGACCGGATTTCTTGTTGACGCTAAAGGGTTATTAACGACCGGACTAGAATCCGGTCGTTTACTTTTAACATTGGAGCCTTTAACGACCGGTGATGACCGGATTTTTTTGGGTCGTAATTGACTAATAACGACCAGATTTAGTCTTTTAATGACCGAATATCCCTTTGTTAAAGACCTTTTTTTCTTGTAGTGATTATCACAGTACAAAAAAATATGGCTGAGATTATCCACACCAAGAACACCCACCAATCGAACTACCCAAGTAACTTAAGCTACCAACAAACGAAGAGCTCTACACTCTGCTTCAGCAGAGAACAAAGCAAGAGTAGGTTGCTTTTTGGACTTCCAAGAAACCAGGCATCCTTTAAGAAATTGCAAAAAACCAGAAACAGACTTTCAACCATCGGCACAATTAGCCCAGTCAGAAGTCACAAAAATCATGCAAAGAAAAATTAGGATTGCTAGAAAGCATAATACCCAAATCAGAGGTGCCAGCCACATATCTAAGAACATGATAAGCAACTTCCAAATGAGAAATTCTAGGAGCAGACATATATTGACTCAAATATTGTACTGTGTAGGAAAGATTAGGTTTGCTATATTGCAAGTAATTAAATTTGCCTACCAACTTTTTATAGACAGAGGGATCAGGTAGCAAATCCCCAACTAGCTAACAAATTGACATGGGAGTCTAAGGGGGCTACCACAGGTGTAGCTGCAGGACATTGAATATCAGAGAGCAAATCCAAAGCAAACTTATGTTGATACCCAATCAGAGGTGCCAGCCACATATCTAAGAACATGATAAGCAACTTCCAAATGCGAAATTCTAGGAGCAGACATATATTGACTCAAATATTGTACTGTGTAGGAAAGATTAGGTCTGCTATATTGCAAGTAATTAGATTTGCCTACCAACTTCTTATAGACAGAGGGATCAAGTAGCAAATCCCCATCTAGCTAACAAATTGACATGGGAGTCTAAGGGGGCTACCACAGGTGTAGCTGCAGGACATTGAATATCAGAGAGCAAATCCAAAGCAAACTTATGTTGACCGATCAAGTATCATTGAGGCATTTTAACAACCGCAAGCCCAAGAAAATAATGAACTTCACCAAGGTCCTTGATCTTAAACTGAGCATCTAATAACTCTTTCAAAGCAGTCAACTCGGACACATCATCCCCGGCCAATATATCATCCACATAAACAGCTACTATAGTGAGATGAGGCCTTTTTAATTTTTTGAATAAGGAATAATCATTCATGATAGGTTGGAAACCTTTAGATTGAAGAGCAAAGGAAAGCATCTTGAGGCTTGCCTAAGGATATAAAGGGACTTATTTAATTTGCAAGCTAATGAAGACACATGAACAAAAGTAAAAGTGGAAATAGTCAAGCCTTGAGGGATTTTCATGAATACCTATTCATCCAAATCTCCTTGGAGGAAAGCATTGTTGACATTAAGTTGATACACAACCCAACTCCTTTTAATGGCTACAGATAGGAGATATTTAATAGTTGTCAATTTAACCACATGAAAGAGAAAGTTTCACTGAAGTCTACCCCTTCTAACAAATTATCACTCCTAATCACCAACCTAGCTTTGTATCTTTCAACTGAACCATCAGCCCCCTGTTTTATTTTATAGACCCATTTGCAAGGTATGAATTTCTTACCAAGAGGTAGAGGAAGAATATTCCAAGTATTGTTGGCCTCCAAAGCTTGAAACTTGTCACGACCCCAATCCCGATCGTGATATCGCCCAATACAGTTGCTAGGTAAGCCCGACCATTTGAACGCTCTCAACCCAAGTACGAAAATCCATTACCAATTAATAGAGTTAATTTAGCAGTTAACAAGATTTCCAACCCGATATTAAATAGAAACAATACGGAAAAATCATAACAACTATCAAAACACTCCCAACAAATCTGGGGTCACGAGTCTAGAGCCTTTAAATATAACTGAGTATCAAATCTACACATAAAAGAGTCTAGGATGCGGAAACAAAAGGGATAAAAGGAGAAGTCGGGTCCTACGGACGCTAGGCAGCTACCTCGACAACTCCAGGATAAATCTGTAAGCAGCCAATACTCTACTGAGCCTCTGGGATACCTGTATCTGCACATATGGTGCAGAGAGTAAAGTGAGTACTCGAACTCAGTGAGTAATAAACATATATAATGACTGAAGATAAGAAATCACAAAATATTACAATGTAAAGCTATAACTGGCAATCTAGCATATTTAACGGTGAAATAGCAGCAAATCAATGACAGGTAAATCAGATAAATATCAACGCATGAATGCAATGCAATGCATATGACTGCTGCGGCGTGCAGCCCGATCCATTTGGGTACCCGGGCTTACTGTGGGGGGTTCAGACTCCGGAGGAGCTTCTACAGTCCAAGCGCAATATCAATCGTAACATCGCTGCGGCGTGCAGCCCGATCCATACTCAGTCAAGAATATGCACGTAAACCACTCGGGTAATATTAGAATAATAGCTCTCAGCTCATAATGTCAGAAAAATGTAGTTTAAGTTTCAAATCTTAGAAATATGGTTGAACATTTCAAAACAGTGTTTAAACTCAGGACTGAAATCATTTAACATGCCAAGTGATATGGAAACAGTGATAATAATCCCTGAAGGATGCAAATGATCGGCACAAAGCCCAATTATATCCATAAAATCCAAGTAGGATGATTACCAAACAGTTTCTAGTCAAGAACACAGTACGAACATCATTCGGGACGAACTAAGTCATAATACCCAATCACAAACGACCCCGCACTCGTCATAGAGTACGCGTCTCGCCTCAATATAGCATCACGATGCGATATTCCAGGGTTTCAAATCCTCAGGTCATCATCTACATCTATTACTCACCTCAAGCCGGCCACAAATCTAGCTCGCTATGCCTTTTCCCCTTGAATCGACCTCCTCGTGTGTCGAATCTGATCAAAACCACGAGGAATACGTTACACTAGGCTAAAGGAACATAACTCAATCGAAAAGACTCGAAAAACATCGAAAATCATGAAGTTGGCAAAACCTGAGCCCCAGGCCCACTTCTCGAAAAATTACAAAATTCACATCACCGGATTTCTCGTCTCGCCACGAGTCCATACATATCAAACTTACCAAAATCGGAGTTTAAATGCCCTTTCAAATCCCAAATTTTCATTTTTAAAACCAAGCCCTAGTTCTTCCAATTTTTTTACCCAAATTTCCAAGAATTAAGGTTGATTCTTCAATAAAATGATGTTTTTAGGTCACAAGGATCACCTCCAATCAATTCTCGTCGAAACCCACTTCAATTTTTCCCAAAAGTCTCTCAAGGTGGTCAACAATGGAGGAAAAATGAATAAGTTGCGGATGAAATAATCAAATAAACCCTTCTGCCCGGGTGTTTTTAACTCTATGCGATCGCGTCCTCAGGAACGCGATTGCGATGAACAAATTCCCAGGGATTCAAAAACGTTCTATGCGAACGCAACAGGAGCTCTGCGATCACGGTTAATAAATTACCAAATCTACACGAACACGTCCAATTTTATGCGAACGCGTAGAATAAAAGCATGCTGCCCCAAAATCCTCTTATGTGAACGTGGGATGTACCATGCGATCGCGTAGCTTCACTTTCCAGTTCTATGCGATCGCGAATCAATGGATCCGATCGCATAGGCCAATTTTTCCCTTCTGCAACAACTGCTGAAACCTGCAACTTTTAAGTCCAAAAATGGTCCGATTGACCACCCGAAATCACCCCGAGGCCCCCGGGACCTCAACCAAAAGCACCAACCCATCCTAAAATGTTATTCAAACTTGCTCCAATCTTCAAAACACATCAAACAACGCTAAAACCATTAAATCACATCGGATTCAAGCCTAAGTTTCTTTAAAACTTTCGAAATACGCATTTGATCAAAAACCCGACCAAAACACTTTCGAATGACCTAAAATTTTGCACACACATCCAAAATCACCTAACGGAACTACTGCAACTCTCGAAATTCCATTCCATCCCCCGGATCAAAATCTCACCTACCAACCGGAATTCGCCAAAATACTAACTTCGCCAATTCAAGCCTAATTCTACACCGGACCTCCATAATCAATTCCGATCGCACTCCTAAGTCAAAAATCACCCCCCGAAGCTAACAGAATCACCAGAATTCACATCTGAACCCTCTAACTCAATAGTCAACGTCCGATTGACTTCTCCAATATAAGCCTTCCTTAAAGAGACTAAATGTCTCATTTCCTACCAAAACCAAACCGATTCGGCTCTAACTCACCAAATGCCGATAATAAAACATGAAGAAGCAATAAACGGGGCAGTAACACATGAGAAGATGGGCCGGATCGTCACATCCTCCCCAACTTAAACAAACGCTCGTCCTTGAGCGGGTCAAGAAACATACCTAAAGCCTCAAATAGGTGAGGATATCTGCTCCGCATCTCCTGCTCGGTCTCCCAGGTAGCCTCCTCCACGGGCCGACCCCTCCACTACACCTTCACCGCAGCTATATCCTTTGATCTCAACTTTCGAACCTGACGACCCAAAATAGCCACTGGCTCCACATCATAGGTCAAGTCATCATCCAACTGAACCGTGCTGAAGTCTAACACATGAGACGTGTCCCCAACATACTTCCGGAGCATAGAAACATGGAATACCAGATGGATCCCCGACAAGCTGGGAGGTAAAGCAAGCATATAGGCCACCTCCCCAATCCTCCTAAGTATCTCAAAAGGTCCAATGAACCGTGGACTCAGCTTCCCTTTCTTCCCAAACCTCATAACGCCCTTCATAGGTGAAACCTTCAACAAGACCTTCTCTCCCACCATATAAGATACATCTCGAACCTTCCGGTCCGCATAACTCTTCTGACGCGACTGAGCTGTACGAAGTCTCTCCTGGATCACTTTCACCTTCTCTAAGGCATCCTGGACCAACTCTGTCCCCAATAGTCTAGCCTCGCCGGGCTCAAATCAACCAATCGGAGATCTACAACGTCTCCCATATAAGGCCTCATACGGCGCCATCTGAATACTGGATTGATAGATGTTGTTGTAAGCAAACTCTGCAAGTGGCAAGAACTCAGCCCAAAAATCTCCAAAATCAATGATACAGGCACACAACATGTCCTCCAATATCTGAATAGTACGCTCAGACTGCCCGTCCGTCTGAGGATGAAATGATGTGCTCAGCTCCACCTGTGTACCCAAATCTCGCTGAAAAGTCCTCCAAAAGTGGGAAGTAAACTGAGTACCCCTATTTGAGATAACAGAGACTGGGACCCCATGCAACCGAACAATCTCTCGAACGAAAATCCCTGCCAGCCGCTCCGAAGAATAGGTACTACATACCGAAATGAAGTGTGCGGACTTGGTCAGCCTATCCACAATCACCCAAATCGAATCAAACTTCCTCGAGGTATGAGGGAGACCACTCACAAAATCCATAGTAATCCTCTCCCACTTCCACTCTAGAATATCCATCCGCTGAAATACACCACTGGGCCTCTGATGCTCGTATTTGACCTGCTGACAGTTGAGACACCAAGCTACATAACTCACAATATCTTTCTTCATTCTCCTCCACCAATAGTGTTGCCTCAAATCCTGATACATCTTCGCGGCACCTGGATGAATAGAATACCGCGAGATGTGGGCCTCCTCCAATATCAAATACTAGAGCCCATCCACATTAGGTACACAAATCCGGCCCTGCATCCTCAACACACCATCATCATCAATAGTCACATCTCTGGCATCATCATGCTGGACCCTGTCCTTAAGGACAACAAATACGGATCATCATACTGGCGCTCTCTAACATGGTCATACAAGGAAGATCGAGAAACCACACAAGCCAACACCCGACTAGGCTCCAAAATGTCTAACCTCACCATCCGATTGGCCAAAGCCTGAACATCGACTGCGAAGGGCCTCTCCCCAACTGGAATGTACGCCAAACTACCCATACTCACCGCCTTCCGGCTCAAAGCATTGGCCACTACATTGGCCTTCCCTGGATGATACAAAATGGTAATATCATAGTCCTTGAGTAACTCAAGCCACCTCCGCTGCCTCAAATTAAGATCCTTCTACTTGAACAGATGTTGAAGACTGCGATGATCAGTGAATACCTCACAAGATATGCCATTTAAATAGTGCCTCCAAATCTTCAAAGCATGAACTATAGCAGCCAAATCCAAGTCATGTACAAGGTAGTTCTTCTCATGGGGCTTCAACTGACGAGAAGCATATGCAATAACTCTACCCTTCTGCATCAATACACATCCAATCCCAACTCTCGAAGCATCACAATACACCATGTAAGAACCTGAAGCTGATGGCAATACCAATACCGGAGCTGTGGTCAAAGCTGTCTTGAGCTTCTGAAAGCTCTCCTCGCACTCATCCGACCATACAAATGGTGCATTCTTCTGCATCAACTTGGTTAAGGGAGAAGCAATAGATGAAAAACCCTGAACGAACCGACGATAATAACCCGCCAAACCGAGGAAACTCCGAATCTACGTGGCTGAGGAAGGTCAAGGCTAACTCCGCACCGCCTCTATCTTCTTCGGATCAACCTGAATACCATTACTGGACACCACGTGCCCCAGGAAATCCGCAGAACCAAGACAGAACTCACACTTGGAGAACTTTGCATAAAGTTTCTCCTCCCTCAGTCTATGTAATACCACTCTTAAGTGCTGTGCGTGCTCCTCTTGGCTACGCGAGTACACCAAGATGTCATTAATAAATATAATCACAAATGAATCCAGATATGGCCGAAATATACTGTTCATCAAGTGCATAAACGCGGCTGGGGAATTAGTCAACCCGAAAGACATAACCAGAAACTCATAGTTCCCATATCTCGTCCTGAAAGTCGTCTTCATAATATCTGAATCCCTAATCTTCAGCTGGTGATAGCCTGAACGGAGATCAATCTTGGAGAATACCTTTTCCCCCTGGAGCTGGTCAAACAAATCATCAATACGAGGTAGTGGGTACTTGTTCTTCACTATCACCTTGTTCAACTTCCTGTAGTCAATGCACATTCTCATTGTGCCATCCTTCTTTTTCACAAATGGGACCGGTGCAACCCATGGTGACACACTCGGACGAATGAACCCCTTATCTAGGAGTTCCTGAAGCTTCTCCTTAAACTCCTTTAACTCTGCTGGTGCCATACGATAGGGAGGAATAGAGATGGGCTGAGTGCCCGGCACCAGATCAATACCAAAATCAATGTCCCTGTCCGGTGGCATGCCCTACAGGTCTGCTGGAAACACATAAGGGAAATCCCTCACAACGGGAACAGAATCAAGACTAGGAGTCTCAGCTCCGACATCTCTCACAAAAGCCAGATACGATAAACAACCTTTCCCAACCATCTGCTGGGCATTTAGGAAAGAAATCAACCTGCTGGGTACATAGTCAGTCATACCACGCCACTCAATCCTCGGAACACCCGGTATGGCCAATGTGACTGTCTTAGCATGACAGTCTAGAATAGCATGGCAAGGAGATAACCAGTCCATGCCCAGGATAACATCGAAATCTACCATGCTCAGCAATAACAAATCAACTCAGGTCTTCAGACCCCCAATAGTCACCAGACAAGACCGATACACATGGTCCACAACAATAGTATTGCCCACCGGGGTAGATACATGCACAGGCAAAGCGAGACAACCACGGGTCGTACCTAGATGATGGACAAAATATGAAGACACATAAGAGTAGGTAGAACCGGGATCAAACAAGATAGAGGCATCCCTGTGGCAGACTGAGATAATACTTGTGATAATAACATCTGATGAAATGGCGTCCCTCCTGTCTGGAAGATCATAGAATCGAGCCTGACCACCGCCAAATCGGTCTCTACCCCTAGGGCGGCCCCTAGCTACCTGGCTCCCATCCCTAGCTGACTGGGCGGGTGCTGAAGTAGATGGAGTAGAAGATGAGGGTTGATCCCTCTGCTGAGACCGACCACCACAAAGCCGAGGACACTGTCTCCTCATATGGCCAAACTCACCGCACTCGAAGTAACTGCTTGGTACTGGAGAAGGGGACTGAAGGGAACCCCTCGCTGCTGAAGAGACCTAGGCTGAAGAGATAGGAGTAGAGCTCTGTGCTGGAAGGGTACTAAGTGAAGACTGGCCCTACTGAAATCCCTGAGGACCATGGCCGGAAGAAGCCCCACTGTACTCTGGGTGACCTGATGGGGAAGGCCTGAAGGAACGACCTCTGCCACGCTGGAACTGGCCCCTAGACGGATCACCACCAAAGTTACCTGAACCTCAAGGCCTCTTGGCCTCCCTCTCCCCATGCTCCCTATGGCGAACCGTCTCGATCTCTCGAGCCATGTCAACTACCTCCTCGAACGAGGCACCCATAACCCTCTCTCTGGTAATCAAAATGCGAAGTGAATAGTTGAGGCCATCCACGAACCTCCTAATCCTCCCACGATTTGTCGGGATCATCCAAGTAGCATGCCGGGCTAACTGTGTAAACCTCATCTCATACTGAGTCACAGACATGTCCCCCTGAACCAACCACTCAAACTGACGCCGCAACTCCTCTCTACGAGACTGCGGGATGTACTTCTCTAGAAAGAGAGTAGAGAATTGCTGCCATGTGAGAGGCGCGGCACCAATAGGCCTACGCCTCTCAGAATCCTCCCACCATGCTAATGCAGGCCCTGAGAACTGGAAATTAGTAAAAGCCACTCCACTCGACTCCAAAATTCCTGCGGTGCGAAGCATACGCTGACACTTATCTAGAAATCCCTGAGCATCCTCGCACTCTACACCACTTAACGCTGGAGGCTGGAGCCTACCGAACCTCTCCAGTCGACGCTGCTCATCGTCTAGCATAGCTGGAACCACATAATCTAGAGCTGGCGCGATTGGTGCAACTGGGGCAACTGGTGCAACTGGCTGAGCTGGGGCTTCTCCCGGTGTTTGCAATCCCTGAACAACCTACTCAGGTGTGCGAGCAACGGGGGTCTGATGACCTCCCCCGATCTGTGAGGTAGCTGCTTCAGTAGTGGTTGAGACTGCCTGAGCCAGGCCAGTGCAGACGGATAGTATCTGAGCCAAGGCCTCCTGGAGACCAGGAATCACAATGGGCACTGCAGGTGCCTGAACAGGTGCTGCTGGAGCATCTATAGCTGGAGGCTAGTCCTGAACCGGGGCATCTGGTGGATCTGCAGGTGCTGCCCTCGCTGGCCTGGCTCGACCACGACCACGCCCACAGCCTCTAGCGGGTAGTAATGGTGGTCGTCTGTCATGTCCGGTAGCACGGGTTCTCGCCATCTGCGAGAGAATAGAATACAGAAGTTTAGTTCTCGGATCAACAAAGTCGCACAACAAGAATTTCAAGAATATGAAGTGTTTCCTAAAGGTTCTGCAGCCTCTCGAGGATAGATACAGATGTCTCCATACCAATTCGCAAGACTATATTAAACCGGCTCATGACTCGTGAGGCCTAGTAACCTAAGCTATGGTACCAACTTGTCAGGAACCCAATCCCGGCCGTGATGGCGTCCAACACAGTTTTTAGGTAAGCCTGACCATTTGAACGCTCTCAACCCAAGTACGAAAACCCATTACCAATTAATAGAGTTAATTTAGCAGTTAACAAGATTTCCAACCCGATAATAAATAGAAACAATATGGAAAAACCATAACAACTATCAAAACACTCCCAACAGATCTGGGGCCACGAGTCTAGAGCCTCTAAATACAACTGAGTATCAAATCTACACATAAAAGAGTCTAGGATGTGGAAACAAAAGGGATAAGGGCAGAAGTCGGGTCCTGCAGACGCCAGGCAGCTACCTCAACAACTCCGGGATAAATCTGTAAGCAGTCAATACTCTACTAAGCCTCCGGGACACCTGTATCTGCACACATGGTGCAGGGAGTAAAGTGAGTACTCCAACTAAGTGAGTAATAAACATATATAATGACTGAAGATAAGAAATCACAAAATATTACAATGTAAAGCTATAACTGGCAATCTAGCATATTTAACGGTGAAATAGCAGCAAATCAATGACAGGTAAATCAGATAAATATCATTGCATGAATGCAATGCAATGCATATGACTGCTGTGGTGTGCAGCCCGATCCATTTGGGTACCCGCGCTCACTGTTGGGGTTTAGACTCTAGAGGGGCTCCTACAGCCCAAGCGCAATATCAATCGTAACATCGCTGCGGCGTGCATCCCGATCCATACTCAGTCCAGAATATGCACGTAAACCACTCGGGCAATATAAGAGTAATAGCTCTCAGCTCACAATGTTAGAAAAATGTAGTTTAAGTTTCAAATCTTAGAAATATGGTTGAACATTTCAAAACAGTGTTTAAACTCGGGACTGAAATTATTTAACATGCCAAGTGATATGGAAACAGTGATAATAATCCCTGAAGGATGCAAATGATCGGCACAAAGCCCAATTATATCCATAAAATCCAAGTAGGATGATTACCAAATAATTTCTAGTCAAGAACACAGTACGAACATCACTCGGGATGGACTAAGTCACAATCCCCAATCACAAACGACCCCACACTCATCATAGAGTACGTATCTCACCTCAATATAGCATCACGATGCAATATTTCGGGGTTTCAAACCCTCAGTTCATCATCTACATCTATTACTCACCTCAAGCCAGCCACAAATCTAGCTCGCTATGCCTTTTACCCTTGTATCGACCTCCTCACGCGTCGAATCTGATCAAAACCTCAAGGAATATATTACAATAGGCTAAAGGAACATAACCCAATCGAAAAGACTCGAAAAACATCAAAAATCATGAAGTTGGCAAAACCCGAGCCCCGAGCCTACTTCTTGAAAAATTACAAAATTTACATCATCGGATTCCTCGTCTCGCCATGAGTCCATACATATCAAATTTACCAAAATCGAAGATCAAATGCCCTTCAAATCCCAAATTTTCATTTAAAAAACCAAGCCCTAGTTCTTCCAATTTTTTTACCCAAATTTCCAAGAATTAAAGGTTGATTCTTCAATAAAATGACGTTTCTAGGTCACGAGGCTCACCTCCAATCAATTTCCGTCGAAACCCTCTTCAATTTCTCCCAAACGTCTCTCAAGGTGGTCAACAATGGAGGAAAAATGAATAAGCTCGCGGATGAAATAATCAAATAAACCCTTCTGCCCTGGTGTTTTTAATTCTATGCGATCACGGCCTCAGGAACGCGATCGCGATGAACAAATTCCCAGGGATTCAAAAACGTTCTATGCGAATGCAACAGGAGCTCTGCGATCGCGGTTAACAAATTACCAAATCTACGCGAACACGTCCAATTTTATGCGAACGCGTAGAATAAAAGCATGCTGCCCCAAAATCCTCTTATGCGAACGCGGGATGTACCATGCGATCGCGTAGCTTCACTTTCCAGTTCTATGCGATCGCGACTCAATGGATGCGATCGTATAGGACAATTTTTCCCTTCTGCAACAACTGCTGAAACCTGCAACTTTTAAGTCCAAAAATGGTCCGATTGACCACCCGAAATCACCCCGAGGCCCCCGGGACCTCAACCAAAAGCACCAACCCATACTAAAATGTTATTCAAACTTGCTCCAATCTTCAAAACACATCAAACAACGCTAAAACCATTAAATCACATCGGATTCAAGCCTAAGTTTCTTCAAAACTTCCGAAACATGCATTTGATCAAAAACCCGACCAAAACACCTTCGAATGACCTAAAATTTTGCACACACATCCAAAATCACCTAACGAAACTACTGCAACTCTCGGAATTCCATTCCAACTCCCGGATCAAAATCTCACCTACCAACCGAAATTCGCCAAAATACTAACTTCGCCAATTCAAACCTAATTCTACACCAGACCTCCAGAATCAGTTCCGATCACACTCCTAAGTCACAAATCACCCTCCGAAGCTAACCAAATCAACGGAATTCACATCCGAACCCTCTAACTCAATAGTCATCATCCGGTTGACTTTTTCAATATAAGCCTTCCTTAAAGAGACTAAATATCTCATTTCCTACCAAAACCAAACCGATTCGACTCTAACTCACCAAATGCCGATAATGAAACATGAAGAAGCAATAAACAGGGCAGTAACACATGAGACGACGGACTAGGTCGTCACAAAACTCTTTCATCATAGCCTTATGCCAAACAGGATTGTAGGCAGCTTGATGGTAAAATTATGGTTCTTGCAAGCAAAGATCAGAGGGGAAAGAAACCTTAGAGCTAGAGGTTGAGGAAAAAACATAGTCACCAAGGTAGGATGGAGGATTGTGAGTTCTTAAAGACCTTCTCTGGATATGAAAAAGAACGAGAGAATGAGAGGAAGGACTAAGAGTACTACTAGGCAAAAAAGAAGGATCAAAAGAACTAGGAGGAGTAATAAGAGTAGAACAACTATGGGAAGGATAACTAACAGGACTGGGAGAGGAAGAAGGGACTGAAGAGGGGGAGAAAGAAGAAGAAGGAAATAAATGAGTAGAATCAGAAGAAGAGTAAAGAAAGACAGTTGCATGAAAGACAACATCCCTGGAGTGGAAATATTGGAATTGGAAAATGACAGTAGTTTATAATTCTTTTTGCTAGCACTGTAACTAAGAAAAATAGATGGAATGGATCTTGATTTGAATTTATCTCTATATGGTTTAGGGACTGCAGCAAACCAAAGGCAACCGAATACTCTAAAGTGGGTGACAGAAGGAGCAGTACCATAGAGTAACTCAAAATGAGTCTTGTTATTTAAAAAAGGTGAGAATTTATGAGGTAAGTGGCAGTCAAGATACACTCACCCCAATACTTAATAGGGATTTTGGACTGAAATAGAAGTGCCCTGAAAGTTTCAAGAAGGTGTTTATATTTTCTATCCACAATACCATTTTGTTGTGGTGTATGTGGACATGAGATTTGGTGTAGAACCCAGGTCAAAGGCATTATCAGACCTCACTACTTTGACCAAGGCATCAAATTGATTCTTGATCATTAGCAAAAAGGACTGTAACAAGGTGAAAGCATTGCTCTTGGAAGATAGTAAAAGTATCCAGGTTACCCTAGAGAAATCATCCACAAAGTCATAAAGTATTTGAACCCATTATAAGTTTGTGTGTGATAAGGTCCCCAAAGATCTATGTGTATTAGTTGAAAAAAAGAAGTGAAGTGTATTTTACTTTCAGGAAAGGTAAGCCTTTGTTGCCTAGCCATGGGGCAAATATGACACAAAAATGTTTGTTTCTTTGGTAGTTTATCAAACAAGAAGGAAATAGATATCATTTTATTAAATGGAATTTTTCCAAACTTCAAATGCCAAAAATGGTCAAAAGACAATACATGAGATTGAATAGAAGAAGAAACATCAACATTCACAGATATTTCTATACAAGATTAGAAGTAGATTTACTGCTCTTATTCAAATCATACAAAATGGAGGAAGTAATGGTATTTACAGATGAAGGATGAAAAGTAGACTCATATGCAACAAGGTTTACAGGATTGAGGATGTAGAGCCCATTCTGAAGACTACCAAGATCCACTGGCTTCTTCAGAGAAGGGCCCTCCAAAACACAAGCAATAGAGGAGAAATAACAAACAATTCAGTTGTAAAATTAGTTGAGCAAGGGAAATGAGATTGTACTGGAAAGAGGGCACCAAGAGAACATGATTTAGAGATATTTTAGAAGACAATGTAAGAGTAGATGTGCAATTCACCTTTACCTTATAACAATTTGGTAAAGTAACAAGATAAGGTAGGACTAAAGGGTTAATGTCAGTTAGAAAGGAAGACTGTGGGGTTATGTGATGGGTTGCCCCCGGAATCTATAACCCAATGGCTATCTTCTAACCTAGAAAAATTGCAATCAAGCAAGCCACAAGGTTTGAAATTAGGATCACTTATCATACCTGCAAAGTTGGCAGAACAAGAAGAGATCTCTTGTGATGTCCCAGAAGCTTGAGAATGCAGAAGACTCAACAATTGATCAAATTGTTCCTTGGTTATACTAGAGTTCCCACCACCAAATTGAACTATTTTATTATCACCAACAGAATTTTTAGGGTGCCAATAGGTTGAGAATCTAAAACTTGAGCAAATGCTGCAGTCCGTTTGAACTTAGTCTGAAAACCAGGAGGATAACTTTGAAGCTTGTAGAATTTGTCAATCTGATGACCATGTTTCTTGCAATGTCGACAAATAATATTTTTCTTTCTGGAAGGGTCAAAACCAGTTCTTTGAGAGTCAAAATTAACTCTTTGAGAGTATGGCTTCTAAACACCAGTAGAGAAGGCAACAAAATCAATTGAGAGATGGCACATTAGCTTGAACACCAGACTGGATTTCATCATTAATAAGCATTGAGTACACACTATCCACATCAGGTAAAGGTTTCATCATAAGCATGTTTCTCCTAATAGTGGAATATGATTTATTCAAACCCATTATAAATTGATGAACCTTCTTATCTTCATCTAACCTTTGGTAGGTCCCCTTGCATCCACAAATACAATAAGGATATAATATTAAGAAAGCTCATCCCAAAGCTTTTTAATTCTATTAAAGATTAAATCCTTAAAGAACCTTGGGTAATGGAGGAAATTTCCTTACGAATCTGAAAAATCTTCATTCCACTAGCTTGACCAAATCTACACTCAATCTCCTTCCAAAGTTCTTCAGCGCTTTCAGTGTACATCAAAATCTCCCTAATTTCCCTATCTAAACTATGCAGATCCAGGCCACAACCATATCGTTACACCTAATCAAAGGTTCAAACAAAGGAGGGGTAGAACTAGGTCATGCAACTGTCACATTGATCAACCCCGGTTTATTCTTACATGAGAGGCCTAACAGTATTCCTCGACGCCAACTTCCATAGCCAGTGCCATCAAAAGTCGTGGTCACCAAAATTGTATCAGGTGAATTAGAAGGAAACAGATATAATGGAGAGGAAGGTGTCACAGCAGCATTATCGGTTAAACCAAAACTACTAGACATGTCTTCAACAGTCGAAAGAAAGTATAGCAGAATTTGATAGAAATCAAAATTAGGGTTTCAAATCAGGAGAAAATTCACCAAATTTACCTCAAATCTCTAAAAAACAGAAGCTTTGATAAAACTCAAACCAGATAATAACCACCAATGTTCACTGAAGACTTAAACACAGTAGGTCATAAAAAAAAGTGAATCTCCGCCTCAATCAGAGACTCGAACGGCTTCGACGAAATTGTAAACCAAAAAATTCATCGATGTGCAACAGATATCCAACGGCAATTAGCTCATCCCATGGCTCTGATACCATGTTAATCGGTGAATCTGGAGATAATCAACATTGACAAAAAGATGATCGAACCCTAAGATGTAGCTGTACTGAGAGAGATATTTGAGAGAAAATGTGAAGAGTATTATTTCAAAAACAAATTGTTCAGCTAATACATTGTAAAAGGTCTCATATGTACACAAATATGGTTGGGTCGTTCACTTAATGGGCCAAAATAAGAATAACATAATTATGAAAAAATTAAACAGTATGCCCTACTTGGTCGCCCACATTTAACCTATACCCATATTTTTAAAATTCTTTAACTTATACCCTAATTTTGACAACTTCACACGCCTCCTCTTCTTCCTCCTGACCTATGCGCTCATTTCTTCCTCCTCTTCTTCTTTTCTATCTCAAACACATGGCACTCACATCACATGGAACATAAGCAGAGTATATCCAAAGCATGGAACTAAAGAGCGCAACCACGTACGGGATTGATATTGATAGCCTTCTATTGCTTTCTTTCTTGTCCATCCTATAAAATATGGGCCTGCAATTGGGAAAATATGGCGTCAATTAGATTACAAGTCAAAATAAATTGCACATTTCAAAAACAAATATGTATATGGAGACTCACAGTGGAGAAAGGAACATAATGAATGAGACGATGTTACTTGCAAACTGCAAAAGAAAAAGGAAAGAGACGACGAGTTTAACCTCAACACATTGAACATATACTGAAGTTCAGCTCTAAGAATGCTGAGGGAAATATAAACAAAAACTTCAGCTCCTAGAATGCTGAAGTTCAGCAAACACTAAACAAAACTTCAGCTCCTAGAATGCTGAAGTTCAGCAATTACAAAGCAAAAACTTCAGCTCCTAGAATGCTGAAGTTCAGCAATTACAAAGCAAAAATTTCAGCCAAAATATGATGTAGTTTTATTGAACTGAAGTTTGCCATTTGCACTATGAACTGAAGATTGCATGATTGGCCAGACTTCAGGCAAAAATATACGAAGTTTCGCTTTGATAAGGCTACACTTTAGGCAAAAAATTATGAAGTTCAAACTTCAGACATAAATTTTTGCTACTTGAGGCCTCTATGTGTGAAGTTACCCGAAAAGTGGGTACGCTTGCAATTTTTTGTGCAAAGCGTATATAAGTTAAAATGTGACCCAAAAATTAGGTATAGATGCAAATGCCCCCATAATTACAGATGGGCTGGCCCATCTTGACTACTTAACACTATTAATTTCAGTTCCAACAAATTATAAGCTCATGTTTTTTATTATCAATTTGTCGATTAGATTTGCGGATTAACCTTGGAATGATATCTTCATTTATACCTTTATGTAGTTTCTCTAAAGAGGTAGTCTGGTGCACTAAGCTTCCGCTATGCGTGAGATTCGAGGAAGGGTCAGACCACAAGGGTTTATTATACGCAACCTTACCTTACATTTCTGCAAGAGGCTATTTTCACGGCACGAACCTGTGACCAGAACATCAACTTTACAAGTTACGCCAAGGCTCCCCTTTCTTTACGTAGTTTCTGTGAGCGTTACTGTGTTAAAATAAAAATCAGAAAACTGTTAGAAGAATAAAGAAATGTAGAAAATAGTAAAGAATCAGAAATATTCCGAGTCCACAATTTTCTTGTGCGTCATTAAGGAATTTTAACCCCCTCACACGTTGCCAAGGTAATGGATTAAATCCTCCCAGGATAAAACGGAATAAACCTTCCTGCAACAGTGACAATACAAACTGCAGGATACCAACCAACTCAAAGCTGATTTGGCATTTAATTAAATATTAAATAATTAAATAAATTTTGTTCAAAAATAATCTTATCGATTTGACAAATCCGAAGCCGAAGCCGAGCCGAGCGAGCGACGACAACAGCGTGAGGGTTCATTCTCTTCAACTCCTTTTAAGAGCTTTAAGAAGTGATTCTATATATAAGCACACAAATGTGGTTGTCCCTCACCAATGAGGGACAAAGTGCAAGACAAAAGTTCACTTCTTCAAATTTTCATTTTCCCTCCATTTTATTTCCCTCCATTTCCAATTCACACTTCTTCTACTTTAAAGCCCTAATGGCTCAAAGTCCAACAGTTTCTCTATGATTTATAATATTTACAGAGAAATTTATAATTATTCCATTCATTACTATGGATCAAATTTTAGAGTTGAGCGTTTGTTGATTTGGTGACGTAGTAAATTCCAGTTAACTTGGAGTTTTGTAACAATTTTCTTTCACCTATTCTATATATCAAATATTAAATATATTATATACTTTAAAACAAATTTGCCAAAACGAATAATATGTAAGACCAAAGAAAATACATAATTAATAGCAAAGTCTGTCGCATGGGCTTGCCTGTTGCAGTTTATCTTCTTATGTGCTTTACGAGTTATTATATTAGATCGAGATTTACCCTATACGTAGCCGAAAGGTAGTGGCTGCAGGTTCCTTTTAACCAAAAACAACAACAACAACGAGAGTTTCCTCATAATTCCCCAACAATAAGCACTAGAATACTAAAATTTCGATTACATTTACCACACTTTTGAGAGTTTTAAGCTCAATGACAAATTGCTTTAGTGGTATTTAATTAGGGTCTTCATTATAAGACAAGATAAAAAATGTATTAAGAGAATAACAAAACAGAAATAAGATAAACCACTAAATTGAAACCAATTATCTCAAACAAATGGTTGACATAAAAGCTGGTTTGAAAATTTTAATGGTGTCAAATTCTTCTTTATGACACTATAAAAGTGATTCAAATATTCAGTTACCTTTCAAACACAATAAATTATCCAAAAGATATATATAGAAACAGAAGAAATATCTTATAATGAACAAGATGTATTTTAACTTCAAATTACCATTTGCACTTGCACTTCTATTTCTAGTGCACCTAGGAGAATCTCAACCTGCAGTTTTTGAAGTGACTAAATTTGGTGCAAAACCTGATAGCAATGAAGATATTAGCAAGGTAAATCAACTATTTTACCTCTATCCATTTATCTCAAATAATACAACTAGTGAATATACGTAGTTTCAGTGGTGAATTCAGAATTTAGAATTATGAGGATGTGCACATTATATGTCCGAGCTAGAGATAGTGAATTCTGTCGAATTTGCTTAAATTCACTACAACAAAGTCTCTTTAATTCTTTTTTCTGAATCACCTCTTCAAAAATGAAAAAAATCGATCTAATTAAGCTACTCTAGGGGAAATGTTTTTATGCAATGCTTAATGAATTATGAGTTCAATCCATTCTATTTAGCAAAAAGATGGGATCGACTTGGGAAATGAAAAGATTTGTACAAGTTATATAAAAATCAGAAAGAATATATAGAATTAGAATCGGTAATAAAATACTAGTAAATAAATAAAAAGAAAAAAAATAAAAGAGCAATAGTAGTCAGACTTTTTCAAATGTCTCTATGTGACCTATAAGTTACAAGTTCGAGTTGTGGAACCAG
Organism: Nicotiana glauca; assembly: GCA_026770625.1. Classification (NCBI taxonomy): domain Eukaryota; kingdom Viridiplantae; phylum Streptophyta; class Magnoliopsida; order Solanales; family Solanaceae; genus Nicotiana; species Nicotiana glauca. The sequence continues at coordinate 93,539 of MU667634.1, forward strand.
CCAATAATGCTTGCATGAGAGTGGCGGTCTATATCACACCCCTTGGGGTGCAACCCTTCCTTGGACCCTGTGTGAAGGCGGGGATGCCTTGTGCACCAGGCTACCCTTTTTGTACTCTTCAAAATATCGTTCAGTGCGTGTCGAATCCTCCAAGACTAATACATTTTTGAGGACCCGATACAAGTATTGAGTATTTTTAGAGAGTCCGAGCAACATAGCATAAAATATAGTATGCTAAACTTATTTATTTTTGGTTGCATGTGGTCAAAGCTACTAATTACTCATTTATGTTTCATTTTTTTTTGGTGGTTTTGGAAAAAAATTATAGGCTCTATTAAGTGCATTTAAGGAGGCATGCAACTCAAAAATCCCAAGTAAAGTTGTGATCCCAAAAGGCATATATTTAATGAATCAAGTGAGACTAGAAGGTAATTGCAAGGCCCCTATAGAACTTGAAATTCAAGCCACTTTGAAAGCTCCTCCAAATCCAAGCCAACTCAAGAAAGATATGGAATGGTTAACTATTAATCATATTGATCATTTCACACTATCTGGTGGTGGAATTTTTGATGGCCAAGGAGAACAAGGTTGGGCACAAAATGACTGTAAAAATTCAGAAAGTTGCGCTAAACTTCCAAATGTAAGTTATCTTTTCTCGACATGTTTGACATGACAGAAGTTATTATTATAAAAATATACATATTTTTTAAGAAAAGGTTATTTTTCCGGTGGTAAAATGACTTTTCTTACTTTCAGCAGAAGTCATTTTTCTTACGACTATCTTAACTTTTTATTTTTCATATTATTTATTTCCTCTAACTAATGCCTATCTAAATAATAATAATAATATTATTATTATTATTATTGTTATTATTATTATTATCTTTTGTGAACGTGCTTGACATGACAAAAATTATTATTAGAAAAAGAATATTATTATTTTTAAAGAAAACAAAATCATTTTCTGGTGTTAAAAGGACTTTCTGTACTTAAACTGAAGTCAATTTTCTTATAACTATCTTAAGTACCTTTAATTTCATATTATTTATTTCCTCCAACTAATGCCTAATTAAATGTTATTATTAATCTTTAGCATAAGTAATATTTTTAATTCACCAACCAAACATGACCGGAAAACATTTTATAGAGAAAATATTTGTCATATTTTCTGAAAATCAACTTTTACGGAAAATGACTTATGTCATACCAAATACACTTGAAAACCTGAGTTTTACGAAAGTTTTAGACTTTTCAACCTGACTCCATCTTTCATCGTGTGTTTTTTTTTTTTGGGTGTGCAGAATTTGAGCTTCAACTTCCTAACAAATTCCATAATCAGAGATATAACTTCACTGGACAGCAAATTATTCCACATTAATGTGTTAGGGTGCAAGAACTTAACTTTCATTGGAGTTAACATAAAGGCTCCAGCACAAAGCCTAAACACAGATGGTATTCATGTTGCAAGATCAAGAGGACTCAACATTACAAATTCACAAATTGGTACAGGAGATGATTGCATTTCAATTGGTGATGGAATTCAACAAATGTACATAACAAATGTAACATGTGGACCTGGCCATGGAATTAGTGTTGGTAGCCTTGGAAAAACTCCAGGGGAATTGCCTGTGGTTGGTGTATTTGTGCAAAATTGCACATTTATTGATACTGACAATGGTGTGAGGGTGAAGACATGGCCAGCTTCACATAATGGTGTTGTTAGAGATTTGCACTATGAGGATATTATTGTGCAAAATGTTAGCAATCCTGTTGTTATTGATCAACTCTATTGCCCTTATAATCAGTGCAAGAAAGAGGTAAGTACCTTATCTTTAACTTCGCTATTTCAGCCTGACGCAATCTTCCTCCTTATTATTCGGAGTTATGATTACTATACTTCACATATAAGCCGAATCGATAACTATCAAAAAAATCAGTGGTGGATTGTTAGAATAGTTTGTATATATGTGGGACAATGGGAGTCCCACATCGATGGCCATAAGCCATTTTATTTTGGCTTTCTTTTTTATAAAGCTAATCCCATTAAATCTAATAAAATGAACAATTGACATATTTAGAAGGATATGTGTAAATGACTTGGATTTGTTTCGTATTTTAATTTTTGAATAGCCTACAAAGATCTTATTTCATATTTAATTTTTGAAAAGCTTTTTGTTTATTTAAAATTTTGAATTTAATATTTAAATTTTAAATTAACTAGAAAAGTTGTGATTATTCGTAAACGGCACAACTTTTTAGGAAAAGTCTCTTTTACTTCTCTATAAATATGAAGACATCCAAAAGTAGCATATTCAATTTGCATGTTTGTTTTCAGGCTTTGTTGTATCCTAATAAGAATTATTTGTAGTCCTAAAGAAAATACACGTAATAACTCTTGAAAGCTAGTGATTTTTTACGTCTCAAAGCCTTAATTTCTCTGATATTTACCTATTATTTCTAGATGGCCGAGACATCCTTTGGTAAGGGGGGTCATCCCACCCACTCGCAAAAGATTTTTCTTATATATTACTATATAATAGACTGATACTGTCTGAAAATAAATATGTATCCGAACAAAAAAAACCTCAAAATGAACTGGGTTGTACGTCAAACCAAAATTAAATTACAAATTGTAGTGTGACAATAGATTGATGTCTTTCGCATAAAATCTTGCGTACTGTTAGCTAGGTACACCTTTTTATTTTAATTGATTTAATTTGCAGTTGCCATCACAAGTGAAGATTAGCAAAGTGAGTTTCAAGAACATAAGAGGAACATCAAGAACTCAAGATGCAATACAAATTAATTGTAGTAAAGGTGTGCCATGTGAAGGTGTAGAAGTTGGAGATATTGACATAACCTATAATGGAAATGAAGGGCCAGCCAAGTCTACTTGCCAGAATGTTGACCCAAGTTTTATAGGCAAACAGATTCCACCAGTTTGCGCTGGTCCTGCAGAGTCTTCTTGAAGTTCTTTAGGGGTAAAAAGGATAGTCCGGTGCATAAAGTGTTTTATGGTCCGGACAGACAGTCTATCCTGACGCAAGTATCAGTGACTAATTCCACTTGACGTTCTTTATGTGTATTTTTTAGTAATTCAGTCTTTTTCTTTCATTATTAGGGTCCCGCTTAAACCGATATGTCCAGTGTGAGACCCATTAAGAGGAAAAACGCTCCCTATTAATAATTTTTTTCATTCATAGAACTTGAACCCTAAATCTTTGATTAAGGGTAAGAGTTTTAGTTTTCTTGAGCTTTAAATATAAAGCTCCCAGAATTTTGTCCCCATATCATTTGGGATTTTTCCTTTTTTTTTTCCTAGCTAGTATTTGGACTTGTCTATTAGGTAAGATGTAGACAGAGGAAATAGTACAGTTTTGAGAAATTACAAAGCTGTACACTTAAATTAGAAAAATAAATTACCTTTATAGTGTGAGATTTTATCAGATATGCATTGATTGGATTATGTTTGATTGTTATATAATCCTTTTTTTATTAGTGTTTGAGCATAGATTTGGTCAAAATTTAAAAATAGAATGTTTGAAAATGAGATAAAAAAATAAATTTTGAAAGTTAAAATTATGTTACATACATTTTATTTACCAAATAATATTTTTGAAAAAAAAAAGTTAAAAAAATCTTATGGGTAAACGGGAATTAAATCATATGGTATACGAAGGCGTCCGACTAATTTGAATTGAGATAAGCTACTAGGAGAAGATTTGTTTCCTACCGAAAATTTTTCTATTCTTATAATACAAATTCGAGATCTCTAATTAAAGATAGAAGAATTAATAATATATATAAAGAAAAAAGAAAGATAAAATCTTGGCAAGATTAGATTTGATATTTCTTTCAAAGTCTATCTATAATATCCACATGATTCACACCTGAATATTATGAAAAGAACTTTCTGTCCTCTTGTGAAATATTCGTGGATAGGCCTTCTTCTGATTTTCGAATGTGATATAAGATAAGATAAAATAAAAATAAAAAGATGGTAATTGAATTAGGTGAATTTGCGTCTATTAGTGAAATATGAGAAAATGTAATTAATATCCTGAAAGGAATATTCTAGTCAATTCGTTGATTAAGCTCTTTGTTATAAAATAATAAAAGAACAAGAGCAATATTATAGAGAAAAGTAGGGAGAGAGAATTTTTATTGATTTGGGATGAATTACAATAGAATAGAACCCTCTATTTATAGAGAGATGGTAACTTAGCCACCAAGCAATGAACCCTAGAATCTCTCTAAATATAGACATTCACCATAAATATAATTCTATTTATAACACTCCCCCTTGAATGTCTATTCAACAGATAATGTGTCTCGTTAAAACCTTAATTAAAATAAAACCCAATGGGAAAAAAATTCTAGAAAAGGAAAAAGAGTACACATATCTAACAATACGCTCTTTGGTTGCCTCATTAAAAGCCTTGCAAGGAAAATCCAGTGGGACAAAACCTTGTAAGGGAAAAAGAGTGCAACGAGCATTAACTCCCCCTGATGAGAGCATCAATTCGCATCTTTAAGCATTTGCATTCCAATCTGTGCACCATCTTCAAAAGATCTTTGGTAGAAATTTGATAAATAAATCAGCCACATTAACTTTAATGAATATGTTGAACCTTGAAATCATCATTCTTAACAAAGATATAGTGTCTTCATAAATATCGTAGAATGGCTCTTCAATATCTCTATGGAGGTATTTTAGCTATCATATTATCATGCTTATAGTTATAGCAAGATACATTTGTGCATAAATTGCATTGAGGATGTGGTACTTCAAGATCAAGATTGTGTATGCTTCAAGCAATTTAAATCATTTGGGGATTATCATATAAGTATAGTCAAATAAGCCATTTAAATAGACTTTAGATGCATATCAACTTTTCATGTCATGCTAGACATATAAGATATTAAAAACTGATTGCACATATCATTGACTTTATACTTTCAAATATTTGAACTACATGTTCAAAATTGCATGTCTTTCGTATGAAACTAATTCTACTTGAATTGTTTCTCTAGACTTAAGATCCTCACATATATTTAGTGTTACAATCAATGTCGTCGACAAACATTTTATATCGGTTCCAACCTCCTTGTTTTCACAGGGACATAACATAGAGATTTCTTCATTCATATATTCAGGTACCTGAATCTCTCATGAGATTTTATGTGATGACCCGGTCCGTCGTCACGTGAGTTACCGCCCCGTTTTCCCCATATTATGTTGCACTATGCTTCATTATCACTATTTGAGGTGATCGAGTCGATTTGGATTGGTTTTAGTATGAAATGAGACACTTAGTCTCTTTAAGGAATGTTTGTTTTAGAAAAATCAACCAGAAGTTGACTATTTAGTTAGAGGGCTCGAATGTGAATTTCGGTGATTCGGTTGGCTTCGGGGGGTGATTTGTGACTTAGGAGCACGATCGGAATTGAATTTGGAGGTCCGGTGTAGAGTTAGGCTTGAATTGGCGAAGTTTGAGTTTTGGCGAATTCCGGTTGATAGGTGAGATTTTGAACCGGGGGTCGGAATGGGATTTTGAGAGTTGTTGTAGCTTCTAAGGTGATTTTGGATATGTGTGCAAAATTTCAGGTCATTCGGACGTCGTTTGGTCGGGTTTTTTATCGAATGCGAGTTTCGAAAGTTTTGGGTGAACTTAGGCTTTGATTTGAGAAAATTTGATGGTTTTAGTATTGTTAGATGTGTTGTTATGATTGGAACAAGTTTGTATGATGTTTTAGGAGGTGTTGGTTTTGGTTGAGGTCCCGGGGGCCTCGGGGTGAGTTCGGGTGGTTAAACGGAGAGTTTGGAGTTTATTGCAGGTTTGAAGTTTGCTGGTTCTGTCATTTCCGCATCTGTGGAAAAGGGACCGCATAGACGGTTCCGCAGATGCGGCTTGGTGGTCGCAAAAGAGGTTCTGAGGGCCTGGACAATTTCCGCAGAAGCGGAGGGGTTTCCGTAAAAGCGGGCATCGCAGATGCGATTTTGGACCGCAGAAGCGGTATAGGAATATTTGGAAGAAATCGCAGAAGCGGTTGGGGAACCGCAAAAGCGATGACCGCAGAAGCGGTAATTAAAGTGCAGAAGCGAAAAGGTCTGGGCAGATTAAGTTAAGTCTTCTTCGCAAATTTTGAAGGAGAAAACACTTTGGACTTCAGACTAAGGCGATTTTTGGGCGATTTTGGAGAGGGCTTCGAGAGTTTTCATCAGGTATGGATTCTTGGTCTTAGATTATGTTATTATTGTGTAAAAACATGGATTAACATTGAAATCCAAGGGAATTAAGGCTAAAAATGGAGGTTAGGGCTTGAAATTTGAAAGAGTTTAAACTAGTGATTTGAGGGGCCAAATGGACTCTGATTTTTGTGAATTTGGTATGTATAAACTCGTGGCAGGATAAGGAAGTCGGTGATGTTAATTTTATAATTTTTCGAGATATGAGCCCGGGGCTCGGGTTTTACCAACTTCGCGTTTTTTGGTATTTTTCGAGTTCTTTCGGTTGGGTTATATCCCCTTAGCCTATTTTAATATATTCGTTGTGGTTTTGGCCAGATTTGACGCGCGATGAGGTCGATACGAGAGGAAAGAGCATCGCGGAGTAGTATTTGGCCGGCTAGAGGTGAGTAATAGATGTAAATGCTACTCCGAGGGTTTGAAACCCCGGACTTTCATATCGTAACGCTATATTGAGGCGTGACACGCATTCCACGTCGAGTGCGCGGTCGTTTACTATTGGGAATTGTGACTTGGTCCATCCCGGGTGATATTTATACTATACTGGTGACTGATACACATACTTTATTGATGTTATTTGGGCTTGTTGCCATGTTTGGGGCCTTGTGCCGATTTGTAGAATCCTTCAGGGATACATTCTGTATTTTTCAGATTTTAGACAGACGTGTATTAGGGTTAAACTCGGTGTTTAGAGGCTCATAGTCGTGACACCGGGTCCATAGGGGCTGTATCTGGTATTTTGTTAAATTTCCGTATTTCTTCAGTATGTTCTGGTATTTAATTTAAATGGCTTATTGATTCTCTGTCCTGTTAAGTGGGCTAAGTGTTGATAAATGATCGGGCTTGCCTAGTAGTGTGCTGGGCGCCATCACGATCGGGTTGGGGTCATGACATTTTATGAAGTGTTATGTCATGTGATCTTCTAGATCACTTGCCTCCTTTATTATGATCATTTTGATCATTTGCTCATCTTCTTTGTCAAGAAGTTTATTTGAAACCGATTTGTCTATATGCTTTAAGCATACTATAGGCTTTGTCCTTCTAGGACTTAATAGGAGCATTTGCAATGAGAATATAGTTACTTTCTTTGGGTCAGCAAATGTGTCTGGCATGCTTTGCAATATATTGCAAATGAATTATCCTTTTATGAACTTCAGGTTCATATTATCTTATTGAGGATCTAGATGTAGAAACGATAATTCATTCCTCGTAACTTTTTCTCAATTGTTTTTCATGTCTCCCCCTTATATTAGAAAAACTAACTCGTTTCCTCAACTTTGAGAGTCCATCTTTGTGCGTTATGGTGTTAATCAAAATATACACCGTACATCAATAATAATAATATGAAATTATTGGTTCCTGACCCTGAACCACTGTGAGGGAAAAAAAATAATATACTTTTGTATATATATATTCTCATAAGTAATAGTTTAACTATTAAATGGAGGCACTCAATAAATCATTTTGCTAAACCAACTGTGATGTAAACCAACTTATCAAGAAGAACTATCTTGAATAAAAAAATCTGGAAATTATGCTCTATATTAAATTATTGAGCAAGTTACCTCGCAAATACCAAGTTGCGGGTTAGTAATAATCACACATGTAACCATCTCATAGATGCGTCTTATGTGGTATACATGGCAGGTGAATGAGCTCATATTCACCTTTGATATTTCCAGCATTCATGGGATTCAATCCCAATTTTAGTTGGTCAATTAATTAGTGGGAACAAGCATTATAAGAGAATTCGTAAAGAACTTTCTAGTTCTTTAATATTTACCCATGTAAATTTTATATTATTTTTGCACATAATATTTAAATTGATATGGCTAAACCAATTATGCCAACTGAAAAAATTATCAATATTGATAAATTTCATATTTACACCATGACATGTGCAATTATCAATAAACTCCAAGTTTATTATGATATGGGTTTTTATATCAATAGACATTCACTTTATTATGGTATTTTTTTATTTGTGTAGTACAAATTAGAGAATAAAGCGGGTAGCTTTTCACATACATATTACCCCGCTACAAGTTGTAGTAATAGAAGATATTAAATCTTTCCTTTATTTATAGTCTCCGTATAATCAATCGCTTTCGCGTATACTTTGGAAACTTAATAAGTTTCTTTGAGACTTACTACAACACAATACCTTATTTGTAATCAATTGTGTTTCTCTAAAATAGTAATAATTGGCTCTTCCAAAGCTCTCAATTAATTTGATACTACCATCAACATCCATATGGTGAATATCACTTTTAAAGAGAAACTTATACCATTATGGTTATGGTCAAAATTATATGCAAACTCTGTTTCTTGTATTACTATTGTCTTTTAATAATCACAATGCCAAAATATTATGGCATACAATAGGTACGTGACCAATGACCATTCATGTCATAATAATGACATTATTTTCTTATATCATCTCAAACCTCCTTCTAGAGGTGAGTGTGGTATATTCACTACCACTAGCACGTTTATATTCTTCCAAGAATGAATATGTATAAATAAATAAGATGTTGTCACATTCACGTCATGAATGGACCATTATCATCTATATGTGCTTTATAAAATCTCATGTCAAATCGATGACAAATATTATTTTCACAAAGTGAAGGGGAATTTCGAGAATCCTTATTGTTCTCATTACTACAATGATGACGATTATAATTTCGTCTATTGTCACATCCACATCCATTGATATCTTCGCGGTAATAATTTTGTCTTCTTTCAGACTTATCACATATTGCTATCACATTCTCTTAAGGGAATAAGAATGGAGCAAATTCAATGGGACGGGCATATATGCACTTCTTGTGCCCATAATCATACATAAATTTGATCATGACAAGACATAGAAATTTTACCACTTCATGTGGTTATAATTTCTTACAAACTCCATTAGAGTTATAATCAAACTTTGTTGTCTTTGCTTGTATATAAAATCAAATTATAGAATTTAAAAGAGAAAAATAAAGCAAAATACTTACCTTAAATTCAGAATTTAATCATGAAAAAAATTCATAGAACAATTGACAATCATTATGATCAATCCCAAAGCTTCTACTTAATTGGTTAGAATCTCGTGCTGATAACGTGTTATAAAATAATAAAAGAACAATAGCAATATTGCAGATAAAGAGAGAGAGAGAGAATTCTTATTGAATTTTGGGATGATTTACAATGGGGTAAGACCCCTCTATTTATAGGGAAAAAATGACTTAGTCACAAAGTAAAACTCTCTTCAAGATAGACATACACTCCAAATAGAATTCTATTCATAACACTCTTTATAATTTACAAGTTACTTAGGGGTCGTTTGGTATGAGGTATAAGGAGGTATAAGGGTGTTATAAAAATTTAATACCACCTTAATACTTTGTTTGGTTAGTAAACCAGGTATAAATTATCCCGGTGTTAATTTTAACANCCCGGCATAACTTATCTCAATATAACTTATCCCGGCATAACTTACACCGGTATAAATCATATTCCAACCAAACAACCCCTAATGTGTGCTAATAATGCGTTTGTTTCAAACTTATGTGATCATTTCTGGAATTTGTTTTTAATTAAAGAAAAACTGAAATGAATTTTGGAAGACTTTTTCAACTGTACGTCATTAGAGAGAAGTTTTTCAAATTTTAAAAGATGAAAAACAACTAATTTGAAATGCTACTGGAACAAACTTTTTCTCAATATTTCACTAGTATTTATACTAAAGTTTAACATTTATAAATTATAATGATCAAACTTCAACTTGCCAATAATAATTACAAATGAAATCATGTCCTGAGACATCCGATAAAAGAATTTTCATTTTTTCAATGGATACAAGAATAACATATTAGAAGTGGACAAACTTCTAAATAATATAAATTTTTATAAATAATAGTAATGATCAAACTTCAACTTGCAATTTCAATTTTTGAGTTTTTGCAAGCACATCTGGCTGAGCTACATTTTCGGGGAAAAAATTACTTTAAAAAATTCAAATTTTAAAAACTTAAAAAATAAATAAAAATGGTTGTAGATATCAATGAGAATTAAATGCGCCAAAAACGAGAATTAAGGAGGGGTAGTTAGGCCTCATTTTCTTTTTTAAGATTAAGATGTCTGAATCTGAATATTAAGATGTGTATTAAGATTAATACATTTGAATTCGAATACACATCTAAATATATTAAGATCTCAACACTAGAAATTAAGACACTTTGATTTTTAATATCTAAATGTTAAAATTTATCTTTATTTGAAAAATAATAATTATAAAATTCAAATGAAATACTAACTAATCTAATATTCTATCAATAAAATATATAGGTTTTTAAAATATGATAGTGTTGGTGGTGATGGCTAATGGGAAAATGCCTACTAGAGAAGGTTGTTGGTGTAACTTTGGTTGATGATGGTGGTTCATGCTAGTAGGTAGTAGCGATTGGTAGTGGTAGCGATTATGATTGAGGATGGTGGTGGTGGGTAGCTATAGTTAATAATGGCGGGTGGTGGTTTTTGATTGAGGAAGGTGGTGGTATGTTATAATGATGGGCGGTGTCGGCTGTGATTGTTAATGGTGATGGGGTGGTAGTTGAGGTGGATAAGTGTTGATTGTGGGCGAGAATGATGGTGGTCGGAGTGGTGTGGTGGCGGCTTATGATTGAGGATGATGGTGGCGTGGTAGTGGTAGTGGTGGTTGAGTATGGCATGTTAATAGTTGATAATGGTAGGCAGTAACGACAGTTAATAATGAATATGTGAAAGCATTTTAATGAAATTAAGTCTATGTTATAAATCTTAATCATACAGACCTATTCAGACTCATTAAGTGATTGTAAAGTAAAAAAATCAAACACTTAATAATTAATGTAAGCACGTGATTTTGCCCTATATGAGAAATACTCCCAAAAATTCAAAATAACATAGTTTTGGGTTGTGTGTG
>MU667637.1:4522-51244 GCA_026770625.1 Nicotiana glauca
ATATATATATATATATATATATATATATATACACACATACATTTGCTGCGGCGTGCTGCCCGATCTGTATAAGTATATTTACATTTGCTGTGGCGTGCAGCCCGATCCATATAAGTATATTGTTGCGGCGTGCAGCCCGGTCCATAACATATAAAACATCCTCACTATTAGGTTATCAACTCCTCTCAGTCAATATGATCACAGCCTCTCAGGCATACTAATACAAAATAGGGATCTCAGCCCACATATTACTTTTATTTAGGATTGGCATTTCAAAACCAGTTTGTATTGTGTTAAACACTTAGAAACATGACTGAGGATATGAATTTTAACAAGTAAAGTGAGGATAAACAATAAAAGAATGCCCCTAAGGGTTCTACCGATCGGCACAAGGCCCCAAACATGGCGACTAGCCAAATCATAATAATAATAAACAAGCCTTAGCCAAAAACATGGTAAAATCATTAACAAATGGACCAAGTCACAAACCCCAGTAGTAACGGACTCCACTCTCATCATACAGCGTGCGCCTCAACTCAATATAGCACTACGTTGTGCAAATCTGTGGTTTCAAACCCTCAGGACATCATTTATAATCATTACTCACCTCTATCTGGTCCAAACTTTAGCCCGCGATGTCTTTGCCTCTCGAATCGGCCTCCGGATTCTCCAAATCTAGCCGAAATCAGTACCAAACCATCAAAATATGTTAAGGGAACAAGGACCACTTGAAAACAATCAAATTACCACAAAAATTCCCGAAATTTACCAAACCCGACCCCGGGCCCATATCTCGAGATTTTACAAAAATTCAAAAAACTAGAATCCTTATACTCTCACGAGTCTAACCATACTAAAATTATCCAATTCCGACACCATTTGGTTCTTCAAATCATTATTTTATATTTTTGAAAGGTTCCACAATTTTATTCCCAAATTTCATCCCAAATCACGAATTACATGATGAAATGATAGATTCATGTACTCTAGCCAAATCTGTATTACAATCACTTACCCCGATGAATTTCTTGAAAAACCTTCGAAAAATTGCCAAAATACGAGCTCTCTAGGGAAAAATATTAAATAAAACCCAAAACCTCGTATTTATAGAGTAACCGCCAGATTTCCACCCTCGCGGGCTGCACAAAATCGACCGAGGCCGCACAAAACCAGTGCGGTCCGTGGAAAAATGACATCGGCCGCACTGGTGTTCTTTGCAATGACAGGCTTTAGTATTTTGGCCATAACATTATCTACATATGTTGAAATTGTGGTATCATTAAATTTCTGGAAACTAGACACAAAGGGCTAAAAATTTCATTTTGAAATCGTCTCCAAATTCCTTGTAGATCAAACGATATGAGCTTCTGCAGTAGGACCAGCGGGAAGGTTCTTCGCCGCAGCCGCACACACTTTTTCGCGGTCCACACAACACCAACTGCAGCCGCACACACTTTGGTGCGGTCCGCACAACACTCACCGCGGACGCACTTCACTTTGTACGGACCGCATGGGTGAGTTCCGAGGCCTGCAACCCTTCTGGACCTACTACAACTATGATTTGCGCACTAAAACATCCTGGAACCTACCTGGAACTCCCGGAACTTCAAACTAATTGTACCAACAAATCCCATGACATCGTTCAAACTTTTTCAAAACTTCGGAACGCTCACAACAATATCAGATCACCAATTTAACATAGGATTCAAGCCTAAGAACTCCAAGAACTCTTAAATTATGCTTTTGATCAAAAAGTCTATCAAATCTCGTCCAAATGACCTGAAATTTTGCAAGCACGTCATATTCGACACTACGGAGCCATTCCAACTTTTGGAATTTCATTCTGACCCTTAAATAAAAATCTCACTATCGGACTGGAAACTTCAAATATTCAACTTTCAGCATTTCAAGCCTAAATTAGCTATGGACCTCCAAAACACAATTCGATCACGCTCCTAAGTCACAAATCATCCCCCGAAGCTAACGGAACCACCAAAAATCATATCCGAGCCCTCTAACTCATAAGTCAATATCCGGTTAACTTTTCCAAACTAAACCTTCCTTAAAGAGACAAAGTATCTCATTTCCCAACAAAACCAATCCAAATTGACTCGATCACACCAAATATCAATAATGAAGCATAAAAAAGCTGAAAATAGGGGAAACAGAGTGGTGACTCATGGTACGACGGGTCGGGTCATCACAGTACACAAGCCTTATATTATGCCATGTTGTTGGTGCACGAAAACCGAAGTTTCGCTGAGATTGGATAATTTTGTCTAGAGTCTAAAACTAATACTGCACAAACTCCGACTCCTTTGAAGTTTGTGGCTCCGTCAAAGAACATTCTCCGACCAGAATATGACTTTGAAATATCTTCTCGGGCAAACAATACTTCTTCATCTGGGACGTACGTCCTAAGTGGCTTGTATTCTTCATCCACATGATTTTCTACAAGGTGGTCAACTAAAGCTTGTCCTTTGATGGCCTTCTGAGTAACATACACGGTGTCAAACTCACTTAGCAAAATCTACCACTTCGCCAGCTATCTTGTAGGCATAGGTTTCTGAAAGATGAACTTGAGTGGGTCCATTCTAGAAATGAGATAAGTGGTGTATGCTGACAAGTAATGCCTCAACTTTTGTGCAACCCAAGTTAAGGCACAACAGGTGCCTTCCAACAAAGTATATCTTGCTTCATACGGTGTGAACTTCTTGATCAAGTAGTATATGGCTTGCTAATTCCTCCCGGTTTCATTATGTTGCAACAAAACACATCCAAATGCATTATCTGATACGGAAATATATAACAATAATGACCTTCCAGGTTCCGAATGTACCAGCACAGGTGGGTTAGATAAATATTCTTTAATCCTATCAAATGCCCATTGATATTCCTCTATCCATTTGGTAGTGGCATCTTTCCTCAGTATCTTGAATATCGGCTCACAAATCACTGTTGATTGGGCTATGAAACGACTGATGTAGTTGAGGCGACCAAGGATGCTCATCACGTCCTTCCGATTCTTTGTAGGTGGAAGGTCTTGGATAGCCTTTATCATTGTAGGATCCAGGTCTATGCCCCTTTTACTGATAATGAAACGTAGTAATTTTCCAGCTGGAACTCCGAATGTACATTTTACGGGATTCAACTTCAAATTATATCGACGTAGGGTCTTAAATAACTTCTTTAGGTCTACCAAGTTATCTGAACTCTTTCGCGATTTAATGATGACATCATCCACATAGACCTCAATCTCTTTATGGATCATGTCTTGAAAAATAGTTGTCATAGCTCTCATGTATGTAGCACCTTCATTCTTGAGTCCAAAAGACATCACCCCATAACAATACAGCCCCAAGGTATGATAAATATTGTCTTCTCAGCATCATCTTCATCCATCAAAATCTGGTGGTAACCGGCAAAGCAATCAATAAATGAATGCAACTCATGCTTTGCACAATTATAAATGAGTATGTGAATATTCGGAAGTAGGAAATAATCCTTTGGACTAGCCTTGTTAAGATCGCGATAATCCACAAATATTCTGATCTTCTCGTCCTTCTTTGGTACTGGTACTATATTGGCCAAGCAGGTGGGGTACTTTCTGACTTGGATGACATTTGCCTTAAATTGCTTGGAGACTTCTTCCTTGATCTTCAAACTTAAGTCTGTTTTGAATTTTCTTATTTTTTACTTTACTGGGGGACAAGATGGATCCGTTGAGAATTTATGGGAAACAGTATTAGTGCTTAAACTAGTCATGTCATCATACGACCTAGAGAACACATCGTCATATTCTCTCAGAAGATCCACATATTTCTCCTTTTCTGATGGTGTCAAATGGACACTAATTCTTATTTCTTTTATAAACTCTGAATTTCCCAAATTTATAAGTTATGCTTCGTCCAAATTTGGTTTTGACTTGTTCTCAAACTGCTCAAGCTCTTTAGTTAATTCTGTAGGCGGCACATCTTCTTCATATTCTTCAAGATCTTGCTTGTTATTTTGTTCACTTGTTTCATTGCATGTCACATTTACAATGTCGGGATTTTTATTAATTTGTTTGCTGAAAAATAAAATAAAAAGGAAAGAAAATTAATAAAGACAAAAAATTTAAATGTAAAATAAAAAAAACATATTCAAATTTTGCATTTAACCTTCCAAAAGATCGAGGCAAACAACATAAAAATTATAGACACAATTCAGGCCGCAATTTTGAATCGTGTTGTTTAAAAAGTACTAATACAATCCATCTACCAAGAATCCGGGCAAACCGGGAATGGGGTACAAGTCCAGTTGTTCAAAACATCTCCAGGTGCAGCATCCCAAATAGTTGGCATCTCAGTGCAATCCTTCAGAATCACGTTGCAGTCGTCAATGAATAGCTTCCTGATTCCTTTAACGAGGTCGTCTTTAGCATCTTTATCTAGCTCATAAATAGTAACTGTTTTGGGAAATGACTGGCTTAGCTGCGGGATAGGCTGTGGTAGGACAATGTCACTTTTCTTCTTGAGACGAGTCTGCAAGACTTCTTTTGGAGTGGGTTCGTACCCTAGGCCAAAGGTGTTGTTCTGCCCCGGTAACTGAATTGGCTCTACTATTCCATTCAACCTTGCTCCAAGTCCTCGACCAGGCTTGAAACCATTTTTCAACATTTTTGATGCCACCATTATGAACACACTTGGAAACTTTATCTCTTTACCTTGAGTAGCAATCACAATTTCTTTAATATGGAAAGTGGCTCCATCCAGCCTCTCCACACTTTCAATGATAGGGATTGAATTCCCGGGGTAAATGGGATTGCTTGATTCTCCATGAATCACAACTTCCTGGTGATTCCACACAAACTTCATGTTCTGGTGCAAAGTGGAAGGGACTGCACCAGCCATGTGAATCCACGGCCTTCCCAACAACAAATTATAAGTAGCAGTTATGTCTAACACTTGAAATTAAATGATAAATTCCACATCCCCAATTTGTAATGCTAAGTCAAGTTCACCAATAGCACTCCTTTGTGCTCCATCAAAATCTCTAACATTCACATGACTTTCATGAACATTTCCAATACCAATTCCTTAAGCCTTGAGGGTAGTGAAAGGACATATATTGAGTGCAGAACCATAATTGATCAAAACCCTAGAAACAAACTTGTCTCTGCACTTGACAGTGAGATGCAAAGCTTTGTTGTGACTTAGACCTTCAGGTGGCAATTCATCCCCATGAAAAGAAATCTTGTGGGGTTCTAGAATTTGGGCTACCATAGTTTCCAAATGTTCACTAGTTGTCTCGGTTCGCACATATGATTCATTGAGTACTTTTACCAAAGCATTCATGTGGCTGTCGGAACTCATCAATAATGACATGAGGGAAATTTGAGCCGGCGTCTTCTTTAGTTGGTCTACGATAGAGAATCCGCTACATTGCATTTTTCTCCAAAACTCTTCTGCTTCAGCTTCTGTCATGGACTTCTTTTGGTTGTTGTCCTTACTTGAAGTTCCTCGTGATGCTTCTTCAGGAACATAACATGGACTGGATCTCGTCACACCTACAGCAACAGCTTCTACAACAAATTTTTCCTTTACTTTGTTCCTTATATCAGTCTGGTAGTCCCAAGGAACTATTTTGGTTTCAAATGAGAGTGTCTGAGCAACTAGATCCATGATCCTGGGTTTCAGAGGGAGTACTTCCACTTCAATTGGTGCTCACACATGCACTGTGATGATAGGAACAATGAAGACAGATGGCACAACCTTTTTCTTGTCTTCAATTGGTACAATTGTTCCTTCAAAATTCCAATCCTCATTAGTAGTTATCATCTTAATACCGGTATCATCGTGATTTGGAAGGGGGTTGTTGTTCACATTCGGGGGGGCTCCCTTAAGCTGAATGGTTCCTGCTTTGATCAACTCTTTAATCTTATCTTTGAGAGTAAGGCAATTTTCTGTGTCATGTCTGGTCATAACAGATTGGTATGCGCAATGCTTGGTCCCATCATACCATACAGGGAGGGTGTGGAGAACTCTTCCTGGGTCTGGTTAGAGTACTCCTACGGCTTTCAGCCTTTCATAAAACTTGGCTAAAGGTTCAGCTAAGGGTGTATAGGTTTTGACTGGTTTTCTTTCAAAGCTCGGGCGAGGTCTAGGTGCATTTGTGCGGTTTTGTGATTGGTAGCGGGTTTGAGATGGATATATGGGTTGGTAATGTCATGGATTCTGGTATGTGGGTGCTTGGGGTGGATAATAGGTTGGTTAGGTATTATAAACAAGATAGGGAATGGGTGAAGGTTGGTAGTAAGGTTGAGGAGTTTGGGTGTATGGGATATAGCATGAAGGTTGGGGTAACGGGTTTTGGTAGGTTAACATTTGGTTAAGCCTACAGTTTTGGATGGTCATAATAGTGGATACTTCTTTCTCCTTCTTCTTACTCGCTCCTCCAGTAGTTCCTGACTGGATTGCCTTACTCGTTGCTTGTATGGCTACCAAGTTTGTAATCTTTCCTAATTTGAGACCTTCCTCTATTACGTCTCCCATCCTAACAACTTCCGAGAATTTCTGCCCCAACATGCTTATCAATCTCTCATAGTATGTCGCATCCATTTGAGATCGGATAAAAGTAGTTGTCATCTCATCCTCACCCATCGGGGGTTGGACTCTTGCTGCTTCTGCCCTCCATATCATGGATTACTCTCTAAAGGATTCTATTATTTTTTTTCTCCAATGTCATTAAATAGAATCTATATGGGTTGGTCTCGGTGTTAAATCTGAATCTGTCCATAAATTCTTGCGCCATGACACTCCAGCTGCGCTATTTCTGTGGGTCTTGACTTATGTACCAATCAAGGGCTTCCCCTGTAAGACTCCGTATAAAAAGTTTCATCCTACTAGCTTCATCCTTTCACATGCTAACTAATTTATCATAATACGACCTCAAATGAGCTCGCGGGTTTCCTTTTCCATCAAACATTTCAACTTTTGGTACTTTATATCATGCGGGTAAATGGGTATCGGGATGAACACATAGATCCTCATACTCTAAACCTTCCGTAATCCTAATGATTTTCAGACTTTTGAATGCTTCCTTTAACCTACGGATCTCCTTCGCCATATACACGTCAGCTTTGGCCCTTACTTCTTTTTCTGCTTCCTGATATTAATACACTTCGGAGTGAAGTTGGTATGGCATTGGGGTAGTAAAAGATTATGCTTCGCTACATATACCGGTGGCACATGCTGCATGTTAGGAATAGCGTCGTGTGCCATCGGTATGCGTTGGGTTACATGGTGATTTTGGGATAGCGTGGTGCTTTGGGCCGGTGGTGGTGGAGAAACATATGATATGGTAAAATTTGATGGGTTGGCTTGTTGTGGGTTAGCATGTGTGTTAGTGGATGTTGGCTCGTTGTTGTGAAGTGGAGGGTTTGGTAGAAGGTGTTCTGAGGTAGGTGAGTCAAAAGATGTGAAAGGTGGTGGGATAGGTGCATTTGTTTTTTCTTCGGGAAGTGGTGTGTTGAGGCTGATAGAAAGATTGGTAAGGTTATGAAGCCGTTCAATTTCACCTTGCAGGTTAGCCACTTGTTGCGACAACTGGGAGATGTGCTCATCACGAAGGGTAACCTCCCTTCCTTCCAAAGCCCCGGGTTCGTCTTGTTGAATAGTGACAAGTCCCAAGCCTGTCATATTAGATGTGTTTGAACCAATTATGTTGGTAGCTGCTCGTGCCCTGGATCTCCTAAAGTATGGGTGTTCAGTCAGTTCGCAGTCAACACAAATTAACCTTGGGGAGTAATAAAAATAGAAACCTTTAAAAAGGAAATAAAACACAATGTTAGTGACTGGTGATTAAATTTAAAAGCAAGTATATCACATAACAAACAAATCACGTAATAATACAAATAAGTCAAGCAATGATAAGCGTGTCCTAGTATGAGATATAAACACACCATTGTGTATCATTCCATTGCTCCTTAATTAGATACCCAAAATAAACTTTCATTGATGATTTGAGTCTTAGTACATAAATGAAAATAGAATACCGACATTGTCTTAGTCTAAAATGATTACAATGGCATAGCCTTAATTAAAATAAAGATTACAACAGAGTTCTAATCTAATTGACTGAGGATGGTTCTTCATTGCCCTTTAGCCTTTTTGCTACTCTTATTGCCTCGTCAATTTTCTGGCGATTCTTCACAAGGTAAACCATGGCTAGCTTTCCTCCTTCGTCGAGTCCTTGGCAATAACATTCCATCAATTACTTTTCGAGGTCTCCATTCAAATCTTTGAGTCCTTTCTCCATTTCCAAAGCTTGTTGTTTCAACATTTTCATTTGTTGCTTCTGCATTTCCTCTCATTGTATCAACATTTCAATCTCTTTATTGTCCTTCTCATGTTGCTGCTAGCGCTTTGCTTCAGACTCAGACACCCTTTTTTTCAGCCGACGGTACTTGATTTCAGCTTCGGCTGCCTTATCTTTGATTCGGCCTCCCATATTAATCCTTCTTGTGATAGAACCAAGGTTGGCCCGTAACCATTCTAAATAAAAATATCACACCCAGCTTGGTACCTATCTGGTGCAATTGTATCCTTGACCATAGCTCTCTTGTTTCTCCACATCCTGAGAATTTCCTTTGCAAAAGGAATCTTATCATTATCATAGTCAATTCGATAATGATCCATGTTATCAACTTGCGGTATGACATGTGCTCTTCTAGCTTATCTGATAACTCGTAATGGAGCATATGGTTGAAGTCCTCGAAGCCCGATGAGAACCAAGTAAGGTAGCATTTTTTCACAGATTACAAAATTCTCAAAAGGATAGCAAGAAAACATCCATTGAATCATGGTGTCATTCAACTTGCTCAGTAACTTGCCCCATCCTTTATCACTATTTGGACGCTTGAATGCAACCACTGGGATCGTGTATGACGTGATATGACTAGCACCGTTTTGCTTGTAAAGCTATTGGCTTCCATTGATTCTTTGGAGATGCCCCATAAACCACGACTGCAGCAACAAACTACACCCTTCAAAATGTTTAAATTCCTTCTTACAAAGGCCCAAATTTGGTATATATCTGCAACAACCATCGGCACTATGGTGTATGGATTTCCATCAATGCCATTAAATAATGCATCCGTAACCATGACACGTCGGGTGTGAATCTCATGCTTGGCTCCTCGGGGAAATACTAGGAGCCCGAGGAAATAAACCAAAAAAGTGAATACCCTCTTTTCACTCCAAGAAGCATGTGAGGAGAACACCTCTCGATGTCGTAGAAAAGCATCTGAACATCCAAAGATGTCTAACAGATAGTCAAGGGGTATTTTGGATTCTTTCAAATTCTCTAGCCCAATTTCTTTCTCAAAACCAAACTTTTCAAGGAACTCTTTTATCGAGAGATTTTTTGGAATAGTCATGCCAGCGCTTTGCAAGAATGTCTGCCTTTCCATAACAAACTCACATTCTCTATGAAGCCTCCAATTTCTTCTAACAATAGTGTCATCTCATTTTCCCCAAATCTGAATGATGTTCTTTCTTCATCCCAAAAGGTAATTGTTGCTTCAATAATTTCCCTACATACTGTGACTTCCATAAGTAACTGTGGCTTCCATAAGTAACGGTAGATGACCCCACTTTTTTCGTACATCAGACTGTGCATTCTCTCTTAAGTTTCTCCACCATGCCTTTAGTTTGGGAGGGATGTCCAACACCATGCTGATCTTTGAGTAGGCAACTTGATTCATAATTCCCTGCATCACAGAAAAGATTAGTCCTACCCGTTTTCCTATTTAGGAGTAAGTGGTCCACATAATCGGTGTATTTATCTTTCAAATAATGCACATAAAGGATGAATAGGTGCCACTCGTAGTTATAAACCCGCTTGGACATTTGGATAAGGCTAATTAATGGACTTAATACACCTAGGGTATTAAGCCTCCTACGGTTGCGTGATGCATGCCCCTAAGAAGGGCGGTTGCGTGATGCATGCCCCTAAGAAGGGATTTGGTTTAGCTCTATCCTAGGTCAGCTAAGAGTGGGTTTTCTAGACTGGTCTTTTCTCAAGTGGAAAACTTAAGAGTGGAAAGTTGTGACTATTGATTGCACCGCTAATCGACTTACCCACAAACTTTGCCCTAAAAGGTATTTTTGAAAAAGTGCGCCGCAAATCGCATAACCGCTAGGTTTTTGCTCAGTGTGAATTTTTTCAAAAGTGGAGGAAGTGAATACGGAATAACAGTTTATAAAAGATAGTAATTACATTTTTACAAGAAGTAGCATATTTTCAAATAAGGCAACATAGAAAAAATATTCACAAAATACAGAAGCCATTTTTATTAACATAAGTTTGTAATGGTTTAAAACCTAGAATTTCCAGCAGAGTCACCAAGCTGTTATGCTCCATTTAAACTAGGTCAAATTAGAGTATAACGTATTTGTGATTCTGAGGTTTAATTAATTTTAAGAGAGTCGTCATCTAATTAATTATGGGTGAATTAGGACACCTATTTACTAAAAATTGGTTAGCGTTAACCTTAAGATTATGGGTAAGAGTTCTAATTAATCCTATAGGGAAGGTTATTAAGGCACACTATATGATCTGTTAATTACGGTTAACCGGTCAAACTTAGATTACTTAAGCTAAAGCATATGATAGAAATACATCACGTAGGTATTTTGCCGAGTAACTAAAGAAAATTGTTTGTAATAACTAAATATGCGCACATTAGTTAAAATAGTAATTTGTAAAAATGACTCAACCATAAGTTAAAATTTGAAAAGCAAGTGGACCGGATTAGTCAAGGCGTCTTTATAAATGTAATATAAATCTTAGCTGGGTGTCAACATTTGGAATTATTAATGACTAAAATGGGACAAGTTAGGACAAGTTAGCCAGTAAATAAATACTATCCCTATTTGTAAAATAACGTTCTTCTTTGTTAGAAAAGAGGTATAAACTTACTTGGAAAAACTGTAGCTTCAAAGATACATATAATAATTGAGATAAAAAAGATAGACTAAGAAAGTTGGTAAAAAATTATTTCACATATGCACTTCAGTAGTACTTAAGTTATCTTTTGAACCCGTTTTACTTCTTACAAAAAATGTTTGATATAATACTAAGCTTGCCAGAAAATGAATATTCTAATGACGAATAAGTAAAAAAGTTTATTAGATTACTGATTTTAGATACCTTATTCTAATTACCATACCAATGTAATATAAGTACTAGAGCAAAAGAACCTAACTGATTAAAGTCAAACTCGAAATTAACAATCACGAAAGTCAGATGAAGCGAACGAAAAAAGAATTAAATGAATAAAGATGCCATAGACGCCCTCAAGTGTTTCACTTATTTTTTTTCTTCTTCTTGCTATCCTGTTGTATCTATAGGAGTATGGGATGTGATGAATCCATGCTCGGGTGGGGAAGAGTCGTACTAAGACTCCATATGTTTGCTCGAGTGTACATGTAAAGAGAAGACAAAAGAAAGAATTAGATAAATTGCTCACACTTATACATAAAAGATTAATTCACAAAGTGAGCCAAACAATCACGGTATCATGCCGAAAGACCGTATAATATCAATTCTTAAAAGAATAAGCACATGACGTTAAAACTAATTCATCTCAAGATCAAATCCAAAACTGTCAAGCAACTCCCTTAATGTATAAAAAGAAGAATAAAAATTAAAAGAGTTTGGCACAATACTAATTAATACTCTTCCTTTCATCAAATATGTTTCTTTTTCGACAAGGAATAAGTAGAGTCCTTATTCCAACTTACAAAAACATACAACCTGTAAAACAAATGGTTTCTAGGATTTTGATACCAACTCGATATGAACTCAGGAGTCCTATACACATGCTTTTTATTGTTCCTTTCGCATATTCAAACAAACCATAAATTAAACTTGAAAGTCACATTGCTAAGTTATTCAGGTTAACTGTTTCATTCACTACCACTCATAAACAAAATTTTTGGTTTATTACAGAACTCATATTCAAACAGCAGCTTGAAAATACTAAGAAGACATATAGACATGGTTATAGACACAATTTTTGTTAAGACAAAGAATCTTCAAAATTTCATATTTTACACAGAATCATCTAAACATATGGATAGCTAATATCTACCAGCATAATTTCTAAGACATCATAAAAAGAAAGCAGATCTGCAATCATGATTTTAAATTTGTATTGTGCTATATAGAAGATACATGCCAGACAAAAGATGTCCTCCCAAGGAAAAGAAAATAAAGTTCACTTCAACGTTAGGTATTAAAAAAACTATAGATATGATTTCTACTCTGTCAATCATATTCTAAACCATACTTCATGTATTTTGTGGAAACCTAGAACGTGATGTCACAACCCCAGTTCGCCCTCCGTGAACATGTCGTGACGGCACCTAGTTCCTACGATTAGGTAAGCCTAACAATGCAGAAATAATATAACTTGCGGAATATAATAATTTAAAATTGAACAGCTAGAAGAAAACTGTATATAGATGCCGCTTGGCATATACAACTCAATAACACAGAAGTCTACAATATCATCCCAAAACCCGAAAACTCATGGGAACACAAGCTAACGGAATATAATACACTACTCTAACTCCATAATATCTAAAACAACAATAAGAAAGGAAGGCTAACTGCTAAAACAAGAATAAGATAGAGACTCCTTGGTCTACGGACGCGACAGATGTACCTTGAAGTCTCTGCTAGATCTCTCCGCCTCGAGGGTGATACGCCTAGGTGGAGGTACATGGATCTGCACATGAAAAATATGCGCAGAAGGGGCATGAGTACACCACAGCGATACTCAGTAAATGCCAAGCCTAACCTCGGTTGGGTAGTGACGAGGAAGGTCAGCGCCCTACAGACATAAAATATAATAAAAGATAGGATACAGAGACAGTATAATGAGAGTCTACAGCGAGAATCTAAACAGGCAATAAGGAATACAGTAACAGAAAAACAGAAACAAGACAAACACAAGGAAATACTCCTCACAACAAGAACGATATCCGGGGATCTCTTGGTATCCCGAGGATCTCTTGGTATCCTCACTGTCACGATCCAAAATTCACCAAAGGTCACGATGGTGCCGGACACTGCTGCCAGGCAATCCAACCAATTACTTAATCAAAATCTCATTCTACTACCTTTTAAATCTAGGATTTTCCTTCAAAATTTAGTAATTTAAAAGATAGTTGCCTCAATCAAATTTAAATGATAAGAAGTCATTACAAAATACTTCCAAACTATCCCAAAACCCAGTGTCACAAGTGCATGAGCAATTTCTAAGAAATCGAATAAAGTATAATAACTGTACGGAACACAATATGGGACAGAAAATAAATACAGATAATTAAAGAGACTCTGCTGACTGCGGATAGTCTCGAGAAAATACAGCTCACCGAGTCTCCGTGTCAACCATGTCGCGATGCCACTAAGCCACTAGAGTTGCATATACATGTGCAACAAAAATGCACAGAAGTGTAGTATGAGTACGTAAACAATGTGTACTCAATGAGTATCCTGTCTAATCTCGAAGAAGTAGAGACGAGATAGTCGCCTTCGACACATACTAGTGGTCCAATAATGAGGTCTGTAACACATTAAATTATGGATTTCTATAAATATGATTTTAGTCCAAATAGAAGGCAATAAGTAAAGGATTAATTCTTTTATACGAAATTTCCAAAAAAAAAAATCGTAATTATCCAAATATTTTCAAGCCATGAAGAGGCAATAATAACTTAATTAAGTTCAAGGCAGCAATACAAGCATACGCATATTATGCCGAGGCAACGGCCCGATCCAATAGAAATAAAATGTGCACTTGATGAGGGTCGACGGTGTGCCTATAGATGCATCTATTTAATCTGCCGAGGCGTTCGGCCCGTTCCAAATAAACACACAGATACAGACAGCCAATCAAGAAGTCAGCATGGAGTAATTATCCGAAGAAAAGCCAATTCTCTTTAATTTAAGAAAATAAAGTTTAAACCTTTTAGAAATTCGTTTACTAATTCGATGTGGTTTAAGCGGTTCAAGCTATCAATAGGTTCATAAATAATCCAAGTATAGCATATTTTTGGGTTCTAACTACCCGGACAATAGCATAATAGTAGCTATGCACGGACTCTCGTCACCTCGTGCGTACGTAGCCCCACAAGTAGGAGCAAATAATTAATTATTTCACCTATGGGGACAGTCCCCTCCTACAAGGTTAGAAAGGAGACTCACCTCGATCCGAAGATCCATAACCGGTATTCCACGCCCTTCCGAAGACTCGAATCGATGCACAACGCTCCAAAACTAGCCAATAATTATGCATATTCATTAATATATACCTAATTACTCGTTACAATCCAATTTGTAGAAATTCCTAACCTCGATCGAAAAGTTAACAAAAATGCCCTCTGGCCCACATGCCCAAAAATCCGAAATATTTTTATGATAAACTTTACTCATAAACTCACGAACTCAAATATATGATTTTCTCTAAATTTCATACCCAAAATCGTGGTCAAAATCCAAGATTATCAAATTTCTAGGTCTTCCCTCAAACCCAAGTTTTTCCACAAATTCCTTGTCTAAATCCATATATAAACTTTGTATTTAACTCAAAGCTAGCATAAATTACTTACCTCATGACGAGTGATGAAAATGGCTCCTCAAAGTTGCTCCCCATCGGCTCCAATGGAAGAAAATGGGGTTGAAATGAACCCAAACCCCGGATCTTAAAAGACCTCACTACCTCAGCTATTTCTACACCTGCGGTCCCTTGACCGCTTCTGCGGTTCCGCAGGTGCGGTTAAAAATGCCGCTTCTGCGGTCCTCCCTAGGCCGCCATTTTTCGCTTATGCGATATACCTTCCGCAGATGCGGTCCCGCTTCTGCGGAACCTTGACCGTATCTGCGGTCCTCGAGCCCCTGACCAAAACCCGTTTCTGCGTCTCCCTTTCCCGCTTCTGTGGGCCGCTTATGCGGTTCACCCACCGTAGAAGCGATTATAGCAGCAACCAACCCTCTTCAGGTATCTAAAAATTATAAATTTCGATCCGTTAATCACCCGGAATCCACCTGAGGGCCCCGCGACCCCAACAAATCGTACCAACCAGTCCCAAAATACGTTACAGACTTGCTTGAGGCCTTAAATCACATCAAACAACGATAAAATCATGAATCAATCCCCAATCCAAGCTTTATGAACTTTAGAACTTCCAACTTTTACTTTGGATGCTTAAACCTATCAAATCATGTCTGATTGACCTCAAATTTTGCACACAAGTCATATTCAACATTGCGGATCTACTGCAACTTCCAAAATTGGATTCCGACCCCGATATCAAAAAGTCCACTTTCGGTCTAACCTCTCAAAAACCTTCGAATTTCTATCTTTAGCCAAATGGCTTCAAAATGACCTATGGACCTCCGAATTCACTTCCGATCGCGCTCCCAACTCCAGAATCACCATACGGAGCTATTCCCAGAATCAGAATCCCAAACGGACATCGATATCACTGAAATGCACTTCAACCCAAACTTATGAAATTTCTTTCAAAATGCTACTTTCCACAATAGGTGCCAAAACGCTCCCGGGTCATCCAGCACCCGATCCGGGCATATGCCCAAGTCCGAAATCATCATATGAATCTGCTGGAACCTTCAGATCTCGATTCTGAGGTCCTTTACTTAAAAATCCAATCTTAGTTAATTCTTTAGACTTTAAGCTTCCGAAATGAGAATTCTATCTCCAAATCAACTCTGAACTTCCCGAAACTTGATTTCGACCACGCGTACAAGTCATAATGCCTGAAATGAAGCTGTTCATGGCCTCAAACCGTTAAACGATGCGCTAGAGCTCAAAACAACCGTTCGGGTCGTTACATTCTCTCTCACTTAAACATACGTTCGTCCTCGAACATGCTGAGAACTACACTGGGGTAGCCTGAAATAGCTGTTCAACTTCTCGTGCACCTTCCCGTGCTGCCACAACTTGGTTGAGCACATTAGCTCGATAGATTCTAAAGATATCCTCTTCTATTCAAGCAAATAGGCCTTAGAGGCCAATTCCAACATCCGAATTTCTATGCTAGGCCTGCTTCTAATATACGCTCACCGCATCAATAATTACACGCAGCTCCAAAACACGACTGCATACCTTAGCTGAATTCACAACTTGCACCACTTTTTTTCTCATAGGTCCACAATAACATTCTCTAATCAATTTAATCAAGATTCCTTTAATTTGATGCTCACATTGCACCTCATGACCTACATAGGTCTTGCTCTAATTCTTACAATACCGCCTTGATGAAGAGATGTGTAGAAACTCATGATCAACTACCAAATCAACAAATCATTAGGTCTATACCACTGGCAAAAACTATCACCTCATTCTAAACCAAATGATGGTCTTATCTCCATAATATACTTCATATAGCCGGATTGCACTCATCCTAAATCAAGGGATCTCGTCTTATTCGATACGACTACTCAGGCAATAAGCCATCCCTGACATTATCAAAAGTCTCATATGATGCTACCATTTGCCAATAGGCCACCAAGTCGATCGTGATACAAAAGGAAAACGAACATACAAAAATAGCATATAGAAAACTATAGTCAATATCACACTGTTGCGGCGCGCAACCCGATCAAAATAACATACCCATGGCGGCGTGCTACCCGATCCACACATAGATCTCGCATAAGGAGATTGCATATCGAGCTAAATTTGTTCATTACGATAAAATATCGAATTTTGGTCACAAGCACACTAGGTGCATAATACCATCCCAAGGGGACATATAGCGCTACAAGCTACAAAACTCAAGCA
Organism: Nicotiana glauca; assembly: GCA_026770625.1. Classification (NCBI taxonomy): domain Eukaryota; kingdom Viridiplantae; phylum Streptophyta; class Magnoliopsida; order Solanales; family Solanaceae; genus Nicotiana; species Nicotiana glauca. Next base: position 21,378 of record MU667637.1, read on the forward strand.
TAACTGAGGTGCGACATGCAATCTCAATCTCAAGAGCCATTTGGCTGATATAACATAATTTCTTCGCGGATCCTCAACACATAAGCAATTTCTCAAGACGTCTCACAACTCTCACGGCTCAATGCATCACTACATGAAATATCTAGCAACGAAATAACCCCCTGGCTACTCCTCCATAAGGAGCGCATTACTGAAATGAACACGTTTGTTCTGATATAGAGCCCATATTCACATTTGAATCCATCCACCGACCTCAAGCTGATTCTGATTGCACTCACTAGGCTAATAACCTTTCAAAGGTCCATAATAACTCTCCTTTCTTTCATAACACATAAGAACAACCATCAAAACCGGAGAATTCCTCCACAGTCCACAACCCAATAATCAGAGTGCCCTCCAGGCATAAATTCTTAAATTAATGATATTACCACAATCCTCATACTTGGTTTAAATCTAAAATCAATCGAGTGACTACATGCCACACTTATACAATATTCCTGTGGGATACACTCCCACAACCTTTTGAAACACATAACAGGTTCGTACATCCAAACCACCGGTCGTACTAACACTGAAAAGCGATCAAGAATACTTAACCACGATGCAAAGCCTTTCTCACAGAACACTCATCTCAGGCGACGCTGCAGACAATACCAACTTGCTTTGAACATTGAAACTCCCTTCCTGCTCATCCGAGCTCGTGACATCCTTACCAACACCGACTGCAACCTTGATCCTCACTTCAAATTCTATACCACTCACTACACCCAATATGCCGATATACGATAGGACATGATTCTCATCATAACTCTGGAACCACTAATAGGTTAACACATCATCACATAAAAGTTTTTCACTAAACACACTTCAGGAGGAACATAGAAACACACAGGTAAATTCTCATAACCGTAGAAATATGCAAATCCCTAAGTAGGGCCTACCCCACCATAACCCCTCCAGGGTCCGCCTACACGAAACAGGCCATAACAGTAGATTACATATGAATAACATCAATTTCGGCGGTCGACAAGCCTCACACGTACTTCCACAAATCACTTGTATAACTTGATCACATGGGAGGAACTGATCTCCACCACTAATATGCCAACTCAATTATGGCTAACCAATCTATCTTCATCCAATTTATCCTCGATTGCCATCGAAACAACAATAAGTCCATCCAACACTTACCACACTCTATCCGCACTCACCCCGAGCGACCTTGAACTGCAAGACCATGCTATCTCAAATCCTATTAACCATTTAATACCTCCCAATTGCTACATCGCAAGCCAAAACATCACAGAACATTCTGTGCCTCCTCTCAAAGGCTGCTAACAAGCTTGATTCTTAACCGAACCTATACGCTCGAAATCATTAGGCATCACACCTCATCTTGTGAATTTACTATGACCGTTGTTGACAGCCACCCGCTCTGACTTGGCCCCGGATATAATTAACTCCATGAGTCTTCTATCACATGTATACCCTCTTGGCGGAGAACCCACCGAATTGCTTCCCTTGGAGCCTGTATCTATATGAAGCAAAATCCTGAATCTTTCCCCAAATCTGAACATGAGACAATAAGGCCAACGATAGCCCACCTTTAATAATTCCTTTGCTCAAATTACCACTTATGGTCCTTTCCCGTAGCTGAAATAGCCCATCGATATGCTAATAACCAAAAATCTCGCAAGCAGTTAACCATGCAAGCCAATCATAAGCGGTGGGTCTCTCCCACTTAGCTTGAAGCCATTATTTCACAAATCTGGAATTCACTCGTCCTCTTTATCTCTTATTGACATAACCTTGCGCAATCAACTGCCAAAGTTCTCGAAATCTTTCTATAAAACCCCCTTATTATATTCTGACTCATCAAACACATTTGCAAAACCGATCTCTTTGCTATATAACCGATAGAATTCTTCGCAGAAGCCTCGCCAACCATGCGACCGCTAATCTGCTCACTTGGGTAACCCACCAATAGAAAGCTCTTCCCGGCATCTTCCAATGCTGTTGCACGAGGTACAATCACTACAACATCAATAACCCATCCTGAGTCTGAGCACACTCTCTAGCTGTACAGGTCCATTTACCCCTAGTGGACATCATTTAAATGTGCGGCAACATCCTTCCAATTAAAAGTTATGTTGCACCCTTCTTCATTTAAGTGGCACCTTTCCGTTATATTAAATCTCCCGCCGCACAAGAACCCCTACTTCAAATTAGATCTGTAGACCCCAATAACCAAGCACTAATAACCTCAAATCGGTCTAAAATGTCCTTAAGGTACGTGGTCATCCCATTGCAAAGCTCATATGCAACTCCGCTACTCTCCCACTTTGGCAGAACTCATCCCCTTATTCGACTACTCGACCTTCTCTTCATATACCTGGCCTTTTTAGAATTTTTTAACACCGCCTGACGCTTCCCACATGTCCTTCCTCTTCCTTTGATATTCGGTGGTTGTCTTAAATAAAAATCTATCTTTGTGGCACTTGAATACACAATTGTTGCTACCTTTAAACCTTTTCGAAGGTCATCTTTATCGAATCATCAACATTAGAAATACTGATTCAATCCTGAACCACCGCACCCTGCGATATCTGACAGTTGTATCTCCAATACTATTTCACAATATCTTGCCCCAAAGGCGAATTATAGCAGATCATAACACCGACAAACTTAGTACGTTCAATTAGGACAACGACAACCCATCATAGAAGAAAGCTCCACCACGCTTGCAAATACCAAGTCTCATTACTCCCACCAGCCCACATCTGACCATCCTCAGTCTGATTGCCTTTCCCCTATCGGGAATAAAATACTGAATCTCTTGATTATTCACTGAGTAAACCTCCTTCAAGTCATTCGCTGCCACGATACATAGGCAAACATCCTACCATCATATCACTACTGCGGAACAATCGTTCATAAGCATCATGACAACTTGTGCCTAACCTCAGAGCTCACAGAAGTACAGTTACTAAGTTGGAACATTAATATATCCTTCCATAAGGCGACGATAATAATCCAATCAACTACACCGGGAGAAACATCCCGCACCACATCTGTAGTACCATTATGATTCTTCAATTCTCGATTTATAACATGCGCTTTGTGTGGCGTAAGATTGAGTAGGAATAAATTAAAGGCATACACGTCTAAGGATCAAATCGCACGATAAGGAATCAAGAAGGGAAGTACTCCTGCAGCCTCCCCAGGATAAGTACACACGTCTCTGTACCGATCTGCGAGACTCTACTATAATTGCTCATGACTCGTGAGACATAAGGAAACCTAGTGCTCTGATACCATGTTGTCACAATCCAAAATCCACCAAGGGTCGTAATGGTGTCGGATACTGCTGTCAGGCAAGCCAACAAATTTACTTAATCAAATTCTCGTTCTACTACCTTTGAAATCTAGGATTTTCCTTCAAAATTTAGTAATTTAAAAGATAGTTGCCTCAATCAAATTTAAATGATAAGCAGTCATTACAAAATACTTCCAAACTATCCCAGAACCCGGTGTCACAAGTGCATGAGCAATTTCTAAGAGATCGAATAAAGTACAATAACTTTCCGGAACACAATATGGGACATAAAATAAATACAGAGAATTGAAGAGACTCTGCTGACTGCGGATAGCCTCGAGAAAATACAGCTCACCTAGTCTCCGTGTCAACCATGTCGCGATGCCACTAGGCCACTAGAATTGCATATACATGTGCAACAAAAATGCACAGAAGTGTAGCATGAGTACGTAAACAACGTGTACTCAATAAGTATCCTGTCTAATCTCGAAGAAGTAGAGACGAGATAGTCGACTTCGACACATACTAGTGGTCCAATAATGAGGTCTGTAACACATTAAATTATGGATTTCTATAAATATGATTTTAGTCCAAATAGAAGGCAATAAGTAAAGGATTAATTCTTTTATACGAAATTTCCAAAAAAAAAATTTCGTAATTATCCAAATATTTTCAAGCCATGAAGAGGCAATAATAATTTAATTAAGTTCAAGGCAGCAATACAAGCATACGCATATTATGCCGAGGCGACGGCCCGATCCAACAGAAATAAAATGTGCACTTGCCGAGGGTCGACGGTACGCCTATAGATGCATTTATTTAATCTGCCGAGGCGTTCGGCCCATTCCAAAATAAACACACAGATACAGAAAGCCAATCAAGAAGTCAACATGGAGCAATTATCCGAAGAAAATCCAATTCTCTTTAATAATTTAAGAAAATGAAGTTTAAACCTTTTTAGAAATTCGTTTACTAATTCGATGTGGTTTAAGCGGTTCACGCTATCGATAGGTTCGTAAATAATTCAAGTATAGCATGCTTTTGGGTTCTAACTACCCGGACAATAGCATAATAGTAGCTACGCACGGACTCTCGTCACCTCGTGCGTATATAGCCCCACAAGTAGGAGCACATAATTAATTATTTCACCGATGGGGATAGTTCCCTCCTATAAGGTTAGAAAGGAGACTCACCTCACTCCGAAGATCCATAACCGGTATTCTACGCCGTTTCGAAGACTCGAATCGATGCACAACGCTCCAAAACTAGCCAATAATTATGAAAATTCATTAATATATACTTAATTACTCATTACAATACAATTTGTAGAAATTCCTAACCTCGATCGAAAAGTTGACAAAAATTCCCTCGGGCCCACGTGCCCGAAAATCCGAAATTTTTTGAAGATAAACTTTACCCATAAACTCACGAACTCAAATATATGATTTTCTCTAAATTTCATACCCAAAATCGTGGTCAAAATCCAAGATTATCAAATTTCTAGGTCTTCCCTCAAACCCCAAGTTTTTCCACAAATTTCATGTCTAAATCCATATATAAATTTTCTATTTAACTCAAGGCTATCATTAATTACTTACCTCATGACGAGTGATGAAAATGGCTCCTCAAAGTTGCTCCCTATCGGCTCCAATGGAAGAAAATGGGGTTGAAATGAACCCAAACCCCGGATCTTAAAAGACCTCACTGCCCCAGCTATTTCCGCACCTGCGGTCCCTTGACCACTTCTGTGGTCCTCCCTAGGCCGCCCTTTTCCGCTTCTATGACATACCTTCCGCAGATGTTGTCCCGCTTCTGCGGAACATTGAGAGCATCTATGGTACTCGAGCCCCTAACCAAAACCCGCTTCTGCGGTTCACCCACCGCAGAAGCGGTTATACCAGCAACTAGCCCCTTCAGCTATCCAAAAATTCCAAATTTTGATCCATTAATCATCTGGAATCCAACCGAGGCCCTTGGGACCCCAACAAAACTTACCAACCAGTCCCAAAACATGTTACGGACTTGGTCGAGGCCTCAAATCACATCAAAGAACGCTAAAATCATGAATCAACCCCCAATCCAAGCTTTATGAACTTTAGAACTTCCAACTTCTACTTTCGATGCTTAAACCTATCAAATCACGTCTGATTGACCTCAAATTTTGCACACAAGTTATTTGACATTGCGGACCTAATCCAACTTCCGGAATCGGATTCCGAATGCGATATCAAAAAGTCCACTTCTAGTCAAACCTGTCAAAAACATCTGAATTTCTATCTTTAGCCAAATGACTTCAATATGACCTAGGACCTCCGAATGCACTTCCGATCGCGCTCCCAACTCCAGAATCACCATACGGAGCTACTCCTAGACTCGGAATCCCAAACGGACATCGATATCACTGAAATGCACTTCAACCCAAACTTATGAAATTTCTTTCAAAATGTTGCTTTCCACAATAGGCGCCAAAATGCTCCCGGGTCATCTAGAACCCGATCCGGGCACATGCCCAAGTCTGAAATCATCATACGAACCTGTTGGAACCTTCAGATCCCGATTCCGAGATCGTTTACTTAAAAATCCAATCTTAGTTAATTCTTTCGACTTTAAGCTTCAGAAATGAGAATTCTCTCTCTAAATCAACTCTGAACTTCCCAAAACTTGATTCCGATCATGCGTACAAGTCATAATGCCTGAAATGAAGCAGTTCATGGACTCAAACAACTGAACGATGCGCTAGAGCTCAAAACGACCGGTCGGGTCGTTACAATCACTATATACACTAGGGATCTCTTGGTATCCTCAATAAGTAAACTGGGGATCTCTTGGTATCTCGAGGATCTCTTGGTATCCTCATTAAGTAAACCGAGAATCTCTTGGTATCCTCATTAACACTACACCAAAAAGAACTTTTACCGGTAATTATCTATTGGCTATAAGCCAATTGCCACCAATTGATTCTTTAGGCTGAGATATTAGCGGCACATAAATATTGGTCAGTAAAAGCTACCCTTTTACCGATAGTAAATTCGAACAACCACTAAAAGCCACTAGTTCTAAGCAACTTTTAATATTTTCGTTTTCCCTCCAATATTTTTTCACCAAAATCACCTATTCCCTCCCAATTCATTTGCTCTGTAAATCTAACTAGGAATTTTTTTGGATAAGCTCTCTAAACGTCTCATGGATGCTGCCCAACTTGTCGTTGCCCAAGTCATATCATCTCGCGGTCGCTGACTACCATAACTACGTAACCCACCCATCTCTCTCTCTTTCTCTCTGTGTGTGTATCTATTATTCCCTTCCCATTTATTGCTGACAATAGGTTCTCTGTCCCTAAGGACTTTGAGATTTGAGAGATATGTCTTGCAAAAATAAAACTTTTTCGATGGTTTGCTATGCTATTTTTTGTGATAATTGACGGAGAACGATATATGGGAGAAAATTTCATGTGTGTGATTTTACTTTCTACTTATGTCAATTTGGAAAATGTATTTTTGCATTTTAGATGTTCGATGAAATGCTTTTGGACACTCTAATTTTTATTTTCCATTTTGTTTGTTGATTTCAGTTGCATTCTAATATTTTCTTTCTTTCTCTGTTAATCTTGTTTTGTTGATTGGAGCATCTTTTTGGTTGCATTACTTTTGTCCATTATGTATCGAATAGAAAAAATTTATTTGGTTGCAGAGAGAGATCAATAGAAATAAAAAAATGTGTATGATGTTTTCTGATATGATAAGAGTATTTTCAATTATGAGAAGATATAGGTGTTTCAAGAGACTCCTAACATATTTAAGCCCAGGTAAAACTAAGAAAGCTATATTCAGCTTTATAGAAAAACCTCAATTTTTTACTAGTACAATTAATAAATCTGCAAAACTATCATCGTTCTTTCCAGAGATCCAATCTATTTTCTTTTTTGGGATGTGTTGTGCTAAACATGCAATATGATAGAATTTTGCTATAAGAATGTTTCAAAAATAATTTGCTAAATCTGTAGCTTTAAAGCATGCATGACACTAATTCTATAGACACGTAATTAAGCTCAGGACCACTGTTGTGTATCTGAAGCCTAAGCAAAATCAACCTATTTGAACATCTAGCAAGTGCAACCTCAGAACAAATTCTTGTAATTTTAACCAAGCAAAAATGAGAAGACAACATACAAACTAGCTATATTTTATAACTTGGTTTCTTTTCTAAATTTACAATCAGGCATAGTTTAGACAAAGTGAAGTCTTGGTTTCATTTGGCATCAATTAATAGCATTAGAATTGTAGATTTTCAACTAGCAATTAACAAAGAAAATTTTTTAATCTTGATCTCACTACAGAATCATCTATGTTGGCAAGAGAGACGAGCGAAACTCATAAAAACTTGCCAAATAAGATAAAGAGATAGAATTACATTTTTTAAAACTTAAGTGAACATTAACATTTACTATGACTTAGCAGGAAAAATGATCTCTGTCTATCTAAAAATTGTTATTCTATATTCTTTATTTTCCTGCGATTATTTCCTTTTTCAGATTCTCTGCCATCTATATCTAGTCGCCTCATTAGACCGTACATCTTTCTTGGTATATCCAGATAATAGGTAGGAGCTAGTCAATTTCTGGTCACTAAAAAGTGAACTTCCTTCCTTCGACAGTCGGAAAGTCTCTTAGGCGGTCTGATTTAGAAATAGAACCATCTGATTTAATTCGTTCTCAATAGCCACGAGAGCGAGGTTCCTACTATGGTGAAGTGAAAGATCTTTCACTTCTAGCTCTCCTTCAGTTACTTTTGGATACATAAATAATCCCAAACAGTAGCTGAAGCCAACTCCATTAGACTAAATTGTGGCCGATGAAGGAAGAACTAGCAATGAAGCATATGTAACTGAAGAAGAAGAATATCAAATAAAACTTTGGTGGCTCGTTGGAGTATCAACTGTAAAGGTAAATATGTCTTCACTAATATAGAAATCCAGTTATGAAGCATCCATTAAATAATAAGAGTGATAAATATCGTTCACGATTTGGTGATTAATCATGTAATGCCTTTTTCTGATTTAAGTGCCAAATGCAGATAAGGAGAACAAACTTTTTCTTAGAGGGGAAAAAATATTGAAACTGTTATGGAATCTTTAGTGGAATTTAAGCATAAGGGTTGGCTACAATCTTAAACTACTGGGCTTGTTAGTTTATTTTGTAAATTATTCAGTGTTCTTTCTACTATGCCATGAGTTCTATGAATCAAGGTGGAAAAGTTGACAATTAAATCTTTTGTTTTCTCACTAACTTTAGTTTTTACATCAGAAATATGTGATTGTTCCAAAACAGACTAGATATTTTTTCTATAAAGTAAGAGAGAGAACAAAATGAACAATATTAGTGCTGCTGATTGTAGTTTACCTTTTAGTCTTGATCTTGAAGTAATTTTACCATTTAGATTCATGGTTGTGTAAAGATTAGTACAAGATATAACCGAGTTAAAAGAGAAATCCAATGAAGAAACAAATTTGATAAAAAAAATCAAGAGAAAATGCAATTAGAATTACTCCAGAGATATATGCACCTATAAAAGTATTATTGACAAATGTTTTAATATTTATCAGGTCTTTGACGCCATGCCATGAATGAATACTACAAACATCAGGGATACTTAGTGTTATTGAAAATACTTTACCTTTTCACGGTACTACTCATCTTTATTCTTCAGTACTACTGTTTTATTTTCTATTGTTTGATCATCCATGTGATTTTTTCTTGATAATATCATCCATTATTATCAACAAAATCATTTGAGTAGCCATGTCCTCTACACCGAAAGCACTTTCTAGTTCTATTATAGACACAAGGTTTACAAATAGAAAAAACAGAGGAAGTGAACCTTAGTAACTATCGAACTTGTTTTGATAAGTAAATTATCAATAGAAAGAATTCCTAAGCTAGATATATCCTTTAATTAAAATCTCTTTTACTCTCATATGGACTATACCAAGGGAGGTGAATTTTTAAGATACTAAATTTGTTTTGCAAATGAAAGACTATGTACTAGTCACATATTGGTGTAACGCTTTCTTGTTTTACTCTCATATGTAACCATAGTCCATTATTCATGTTTAAGAAAAAGAGTGTGCAGCTTCCTTTTGCTTGGACTTCTCCAAGCTACTAGACTGCTTTTGAATTTTTTTTTGTTTCTTTTTTTTTTGTTTCTTCTCGATCATAACAAAGAAAAAAACTCCATTTCATTGTTTACACATCCATTTCTCTTGCCAATTATTCCATCTCGTTGTTTCTGCTTATAGATATTAGATGAGAGAGACTGAATAAGAATCTAACAGTGATGGTGGTTTTTAGATATTTTTTCACATTATATTTCATTTTTTAACATATATTTTTTAATAATTTCAGGTCAGTATGATGTTTGATAATTTAGCGGGTGGAAGATTTCAATTTATGAAAAGTTGCAGAAATTATTTGAAGATTATCATTCGCCAGGATTAGTTACCTAACAGCATTAGCTATTTCGTTCAAACAATATAAGTTTATATTTTATGTTAATATGATGTTGGTATTTTTTATTAGTACTTCCTTTTGTTATTAAGGTTTAGTGAGATATAGTATATTTTTTTGGGATTAATAATAATACATTTTGTTGTTTGGATGATATTTTGGACGAATGTAGTAACTATTATTAATGGTGGCTAAATTTACTTGGATATACCAACTATAAAAATAGACGATAAAAAGGCAAATTAATACGTTTCCACAAGGATATTATAACCATTATAATTATTGAAAAATAATTGTTGTTAAAGATATTTACTATTAACGGCAATTTAGTTGAATATATTTGTCGTTAAAAGGGAAAATTAAGATATTTTTAGAAAGATACTATAACAATTCTAATTGCCGCAAAACAATTATTATTAAACATATGAACTTTTAGCGGTAATTATTTTAAATTTAGTAGCTATATAAAAAGACGCTAAAGGGGCATAATTAGTGGTTTTTAGATTGGATTTAGTGGCCATCATAATTGCCACAAACAATTGCCATTAAAATTATTTATTTTTAGTGGCAATAAGTCATACCTTTTACCAGCTTTTGTGATAACGGCTACTAAAGGCTTTGCCGACGCCAGCATCAGTGGCTAAATACCAATAGCCGGTAAACGATATAACGGCTATTGTTATTTCCGCTAAAGCCATTTTTAATTGCCGCTAAAGCCCCTTTTGGTTGTAGTGTAAGTAAACCGGGGATCTCTTGGTATCCTCAATAAATAAGCCAGGGATCTCTTGGTATCCCGAGGATCTCTTGGTATCCTCAATAAGTAACTCCGGGATCTCTTGGTATCCAGAGGATATATTGGTATCCCCAATAAGTAAACCAGTGATCTCTTGATATCCCGAGGATCTCTTAGTATCCTCAATATATATATGTACATGTGCTAGGGATCTCTAGGTATTCCTCACCCTCTGTCCAGAACATAACACGTGCAGGGGATCTCCCGGGATGCCATCCCGTAGTCCCAAATTTAAAACACACAATAACAGCTCTAGAATATAGGAATAAGTGCTCAACTCATGACAAGTAACTGTAAATTCTAGCCTAACATGCCCCAAAAAATACAAACAAAGCAGTTTAAGCAAATAGGCAGGTAAGTCAACTAAACATGCTTCTCTAAAGTAACACATGCTAAGTTTGACATTAGAGTACAACAGGTAAGAAAAAAACTCAATTTAAATTCAAATAAAACTAGATTTTCAACAATTATCTAAAGTACGTGATCGTCACCTCACGTACAAGGCATTCAATTACCAAATATCATATCCTAGGGGAAGGGTCCCTCACACAAGGTTAGACAAGTCACTTACCTCGAACCGGCTCCGAAATCAACTCGAAACCACACGTTTGCCACGAGTATCCGACACCAAATGGCCCAAATATATTCAATTTAATTACATATTATAAATAACATCCCAATAAACTGATTCCACGATTTAATTCAAAGCTAAGATGCGAAATTAGGTAAAATGACCAAAATGCCCCTCAGGCCAACGTCTCAAAATCAGGTGAAATTAACATTTTTAGAACTCTCGTACTCTCAAGAGTCTAACCATATAAAAATCTCTCAAATTGGAGGTCAAACACCCACTCAAAACTTAATAATTCGGTCAATGAAGTTTTATCAATTTTTCATTCAAAATCCGAAATTAAAGGATGAATATAAGGGAAGATTCATGGAAATTAGTCTAAACCGAGTAAAAATCACTTACCCAAGTTGCCCAGGAGAATATTCTCTCAAAAATCGTGATCTACCGAGCTCCCAAGTCCAAAATATGAAAAATAAGCTTAAACCCTCGAATTGGGATTTTAATGTATATGCCTAGTTGTTGCTCTATGCGATCGCAGACATGGAGTCGTGATCAAGAAGCTCCTTCTGCCATGCACCCAAAAACCTTATGTGCGAACACGGTGAAAGGTTTGTGATCGCGGACCTTCTCTTCCCAAAGCTATGCAACAGCGGTTGGCTTCACACGACTGCGTAGAGAATATATACCACTTCCCTACCAGCCTAGGTGCTCTATGCGATCGCGAAGAAGTATTTTAGCCAGCCCCAAATTAACACTATGTGATCATGGACTTACTCACGCGATCGCAATGAAAAAGAATTACTACTGCAAAACCAAAAAACCAACAATGAGTTTAAGGCCAAAAGTGCCCGTGTGAGCACCCGAAACACGCCGGAGGCCCTCGGGACCACAGCCAAACCTACAGACATATCCCATAACATCATTCAAACTTGTACTAATCCTTAAACCACCTAAAACAATGTCGTAAACTCGAATTAATCAAGGATTTGGGCCTAAGAACTCCAATTTTTCCTTAAAACATGTTTTCGATAAAAAAAACTAAGCAAACCACGTCCGAATGACCTGAAATCTTGCATACACATCCCAAATGACATGACGGAACTTTTGCAACTTCCGGAATACCATTCTGACCCTCGGATCAAAAATCTCACTATCGGACCGGAACTTCAAAAATTCAAACTTCGGTATTTCAAGCATAAATTAGCTACGTATCTCCAAAACACATTTCGAGTATACTCCCAACCCCTAAATCACCTAATAGAGCTAAAGAAATCATCAGATTTCCATTCCGAGGCCGTCTTCACACTGTTATGATAACAGATAACTTTTTAACACTAGGGATCTCTTGGTATCCTTGATAAGTAAATTGGGGATCTCTTGGTATCCCGAAGATCTCTTGGTATCCTCATTAAGTAAACCGGGGATCTCTTGGTATCCCGAGGATCTCTTGGTATCCTCAATAATTAAACCGTGGATCTCTTGGTATCCCGAGGATCTCTTGGTATCCTCAATAAGTAAGCCAGGGATCTATTGCTATCCTAAGGATCTCTTGGTATCCTCAATAAGTAAGTTGGAGATCTCTTGGTATCCCGAGGATCTCTTGGTATCCTCATTAAGTAAGCAGGGGATATCTTGGTAACCCGAGGATCTCCTGGTATCCCCAATAAGTAAACCGGGGATATCTTGGTATCCCGAGGATCTCTTGGTATCCTCAATATATATATGTACATGTGCCAGGGATCTTTGGGTATCCCACACCCTCAGTCCAGAACATAACACGTGCAGGGGGTCTCCCGGGATGCCGTCCCGTAGTCCCAAATTTAAAACACACAATAACAGCTCAAAAATATCAGAATAAGTGCTCAACTCATGACAAGTAATAGTAACATGCTCCACGAAACACAAACAAAGCAGTTTAAGCAAATAAACAGGTAAGTCAACTAAGCATGCTTCTCTAAAGTAACACAGGCTAAGTTTGCAATTAGAGTACAACAAGTAAGAAAAAAAAACTCAATTTAAATACTTCAAATAAAACTGGATTTTCAACAATTAGCTCAAGTTCGCGCTCGTCACCTCACGTACAAGGCATTCAATTACCAAATATCAAATCCTAAGGGGAAGGGTCCCCCACACAAGGTTAGACAAGCCACTTACTTCGACCCGGCTCCGAAATCAACTCGAAAGCACACGTTTGCCATGAGTATCTAACTCCAAATGGCCCAAATCTATTAAATTCAATTACATATAGTAAATAACATCTCAAACAACTGATTCCGCAATTTAATTCAAAGCTAAGACGTGAAATTAGGTAAAATAACCAAAACACCCCTCAAGCCAACATCTCAAAATCAGGAGAAATTAACATTTTTAGAACCATCGTACTCTTACGAGTTTAACCATATAAAAATCTCTCAAATCGGAGGTCAAACACTCACTCAAAACTCAATAATTCGGTATATGAAGTTTTATCAATTTTTCATTCAAAATTCGAAATTAAAGGATGAATTTAAGGTAAATTTTGTGGAAATTAGTCTAAACCAAGTAAAAATCACTTGCCCAAATTGCCCAGGTGAAAATTCTCTAAAAAATCGTGATGTACCTAGCTCCCAAGTCTAAAATATGAAAAATAAGCTTAAACCCTCGAATTGGGATTTTAATCTCTGCCCAGTTATTTCTGTATGAGATCGCCGACATGGAATCATGATCGCGAAGCTCCTTCTGCCACACACCCAAAAACTTTCTACGCGAATGCAGTGAAAGTTCTGCGATCGCGGACCTTCTCTTCCCAAAGTTAGGCGACCACGGTTGGCTTCACGCGACCGTGTAGAGTAAATATACTACTTCCTCACAAGCCTAGGTGCTCTATGCGATCGCGAACGGACTTATGCGATCGTGAAGAAGTATTTCAGCCAGCCCCAAATTAACACTATGCGATTGCGGACTTACTCACACAATCGCAATGAACAAGAACTGTTGCTGCAAAAATCAGAAAACCAGCAATGAGTTTAAGGCCAAAACTGCCCGTTTGAGCAACCGAAACACACCCGAGACCCCCCGGATCTCAATCAAACCTACGGACATATCCCACAATATTATTCAAACTTGTACCAATCCTTAAATCACCTAAAACAACGTCGAAAACTCGAATTAATCAAGGATTTGGGCCTAAGAACTCCAACGTTTCCTCAAAACACGTTTTCGATAAAAAACCTAACCAAATCATATCCTAATGAGCTGAAATTTTGCACAAACATTTGAATGACATGACAGAACTACTACAACTTCCGGAATTCCATTCCGGCCCTCGAATCAAAATCTCACTATCGGACCGGAACTTCAAAAATTCAAACTTCTGCATTTCAAGCCTAAATTAGCTACGGATCTCCAAAATACATTCCGAACATGCTTCGAACCCCTAATCACCTAACAAAGCTAACGAAACCATCGAATTTCCATTCCACTGTCGTCTTCACACTATTCTAACTACGGACAACGTTTCAATACTTAAGCTCTTATTTAGGGAGTAAGTGTCCCAAAACTCTCCAAACCTCACAACCGAACATCCCGACAAGTCAAATTAGCATAAATAGACTTGGAAAAAGTAGTTGATAGGGGATCGGAGCATAAATTCCTAAGACGACCGGCCGGGTAGTCGCACGTGATTTCTTTCCAAAATATCAAGCAGTACCTATAGTCGAATGGGAATACGAAGTATACATGTTCATATTTTAAAATATTTCTTTAAAAAAAGAGACAAATACTTAGTATAAGATATAGAACATTCAAACTATTTTTAACCATATTGCTTTCTCTTGTCCGTGACATCAAAAAATAAAAAAAGGAAATTGGTTCATGGCTTCTAATACAGCTTATTATCATATCCGAAATTGCAAACGTATTTAAGGGCAAAGTCTTTAAAGGGCCACCAGGATTGATTTCTAGATTATAATAAACCAAAAATATTTTTTTTGAGACAGATCTCCACATGATTAAGGAAGTACCTAATTAATGATTTCTAATACAATATTTATATTAAAACTTTGGCCAAGTACAAGTTTACTATTAACTTAAACACTGTAAAATAACAACATGGTTTAGACATAAAACAACACAAAAATTTTACTTGCCAAGTAAACACGGAGTTTTCAAGCAAAAACTAAGAGAAAGTTCAGAATAAGGTCGGATTTTACCTTTTGTGGGGCAGGAACTGGGGTCGCGTCAGGGTCTACTATCTCCGGCCTCTACTCTGCTACCTCTAACAATCCTTAAATTCCAAAACGAGCATGCTGCCACCTCTAATACGAGTAAACAAAACCAGCAGAGGCTGATCAAAATGAGCCCTTGAAGCGTGACTTCAATGAGCAAGAAATCAGAGAAAGAGGCTCGGAAAAGAATGTAAAAGCGGTGGGTTCAAAAGTTGCTGAAAATCTCCACCAAATTCGGTATTTATAGGAAATGAATTAGGGCTCTTCTAGGGTTAGATTTGGGCGGGATTCTTGAAGGGTTAGGGTTTCAAACGGCTAAAGAATCATTTCAAATTGCATATAACAAGAAAACAAAGAAGATATAAGCAGATGGAGCAGAGATTTAGCTGCCAAAATTGTGAAAACTTGGAGGAAACAGAAAAAGAGAACCTTTTTACCTCTATTGTAACAACTCGACCGTTCGTTTAGAGCCCTAGCACGTCGTTCTACAGTCCGAGTCCATGAGCAGCTTCGTTTCAGGTATTATAACTTATACGCATTGTCGAAATTGAATTTCGGGAAGTTCAAAGTTGATTTGGAACGAAAATTCTCATTTCGGAAGCTTAAAGTTGAAAGAATTTGATAGGATTGGATTTTGAGTAAATGATCTCGGAATTGGGATCTGAATTCGTACGATGATTTCAAACTTGGTAGTATGCTCGGTTCAGGTTTTGGATAACCCGGGAGCGTTTTGGCGCATATTATGGAAGTTAGCATTTTGGAAGAAATTTCATAAGTTTTGCTTGAAGTGAATTTCAGTGTTATCAATGTCCATTTGGGATTTCGAGTCTGTGAATAGCTCTGTATGGTGATTTTTGAGTTGGGAGCACAATCAGAAGTGAATTCGGAGGTTCGTAGGTCATTTTGGAGTAATATGGTTAAAGATAGAAATTTGAAGGTTTTTGGGAAGTTTGACCGGAAGTGGACTTTTTGATATCGGCGTCAGAATCTAATTCTGAAAGTGGTAGTAGGTCCGTAATATCAAATATGACTTGTCTGTAAAATTTGAAGTCAATTGGACGTGATTTGATAGGTTTAAACATCAAAAATAGAAGTTTAAAATTCTAAAGTTCATTAAGCTTGGATTGGAGGCCGATTCATGATTTTAATGTTGTTTGATGTGATTTAAGGCCTCGAGCAAGTTCGTAATGTGTTTTGGGACTGGTTGGTATGATTGGTTGGGGTCCCGGAGGCCTCGGGTGGATTCTGGGTTGTTAACTAATCAAAATTGGGTAAAAGGCTGGTGCTGGTGCTGGTATGATCGCAATTACGATGCTTGGATCGCAAATGCGATCATCGCAATTGTGAGGTGCCGTTCGCATTTGCAAACATGGGCAGCTAGGGGATTGTTCGCATATGCGACAATTGGGTCGCTTTTGCGAAGCCTGAAGGGTTCGCATTTGCGAAACCCTTATCGCATTTGCGAAATGGGCTAAATCCGTCAGGGGTCGCATTTGTAAGAGTCTTCGCATTTGCAAAATTCTTGTTGCAAATGCGATGATGGCAGGAGGGGAGCAGACTTCACATTTGCGAGGTTTTTGTCGAATTTTCGAACCTGGTGTCGCAAATGCGACATCAGAAGCCTGTGTCCAGCTATTAATTTTGAGACTTAGACCATTTAGCGCATTTTCTTCATCCCCTTAGGCGATTTTTGGAGCTTTTGGAAGAGGGTCTTCACCTAGCACTTTGAGGTATGTATTTTCTACACATCATAAGTTAAATACATAGATTATGGGTAGATGAACATGTGAAAATTTAGGAAAATCAAGGATTTTAGATGAAAAACCTAGAATTTGGTAAAAATTAGATTTAACCACGAAAATTGTTAGGGAATGAAGTAAAAATCATATATTCTTGATCCTTTGGTTATGGGTAACAATTGTCTTCAAAAATTTTTAGAATCCGGGCGCGTGGGCCTGGGAATGAATATTACGAACCTTGCATTTAAAGTGGGAAATTGGTTTAATAATTAGGATATGAACTTTTGAACATGTATTGACTAGTTCTTACCCTATTTGAATAGTTTTGGAGTGTTCGGCTCCGAATGTAGAGGTTTAAGCGTGTTCTTGAATCGTAATATAGGCTTCGGAGCGAGGTGAGTCTCCTTTCTAACCTTGTAAGAGGGAATTGTCCTCATAGGTGAGTTAATTGGTTATATGCTCCTATTTGTGGGGGCTATGTATGCACGAGGTGACGAGAGTCTATGTGTAGCTACTATTATGCTATTGTCCGGGTAGTCTAGGGCCCAAAAGCATGCTATACTTGGAATAATTGTAATCTTATTGATAGCTTGTACTGCTTTAATCACATTGAATTAGTAAATGAATTTTTAAAAAGAGTTAAACTTTATTTTCTTAAATTATTAAAGAGAATTGGCCTTTCTTTGGATAATTGCTCCATGTTGACTTCATGATTGACTGTCTGTCTATGTGTGTTTATTTTTGGAATGGGCCGAACGCCTCGGTAGATTACATAGATGCATCTATAGGCGCGTCGTCGACCCTCGACAAGTGCACAGTTTATTTCCGTTCAATCAGGCTGCCGCCTCGGCATAATATGCGCATGCTTGCATTGCTTACCTTGAAACTTATTTGAGTTGATATTGCCTTTTTATGGCCGCTATAAACTAATAAAGAAAATTGAAAGTAAATCTTGAAATTTCCTTATTATTTGAGAAGGTGTTACTTGTTTTTCTACTTTATGAGGTGTAATTGCTAGATAAGTCCATGTTTTTTCAAACATCTTCGCCATATTATTATTGTACCACTAGTGAGTGTCGAAGTCGACCTCGCATCTCTGCTTCTTTGAGATTAGATGGGATATTCATTGGGTACATGTTGTTTTCGTACTCATACTACACTTCTGTGCATTTTTGTTGCACAGGTTCATGTGTTATTAGTGGTCTATTGGGCATATCAGTACGGATGATTCTGAGACTAGGTGAGTTACATTGTTCGTGATGGCCAGCAACTAGTACAGTCCCTTTCCAGCATATTATATTTACTTTCTGTCCATTGTATTCTGGACGGATGTTGTATTTTATTTCCTTGTTAGTAAATGCTCATACACTTGTGACATCAGGTTTTGGGATGATTTTGAAATATTTTGTATTAATTGCCTATTATTTAATTCGAATTGAAGCAGTTATCTTTCTTTTTATTTATAAAAATTGAAGGAAAAGCTTAATTTTCAAGATTGTTAAAGGAGAACTTCAACAGGTAATTTGGTTGGCTTTCCTAACAGCGTTGTCCGGCGCTACCACGACCCTTAGTGGAGTTTGGGTCGTGACATCTGTCATCTTCATTGTAAATGGCAAATGAATTTTGAACTCTTCAATCAAATTGCTTTGAGTATGCAAAAAAGTTTCCTTGGAATGGCCACACAAATTTCTGATTATAAGATATGGGAGTAAAATTTGCTAAGAAAATAGAAGGAGCCAAAAATTTTCTGCCATGGCAGAGAGAGGCGCTGGTTTTCTTTGAAAGTGGGAAAGAGATGGAACCCTAGTCAAATTTTATTTTAATTTTAGAAATAAATCCAATTATTGGATTAGAAGCATCTAATGGCTGAGATTAATCCTGATATAAGTAAATAAGGTATAATAAAATAAATAAAGCAAGTATTTATTTGAAATTCTCTAGAAAATATAAGAGATGATCTTGACCATTAATTTAAAATGGACTAGAATTGACGAATCCATGTGGAAAGGCATGGGGTTAAAGTGTGAAGGGATGAGGAGAGCATGTGCTAGGAGTGTGTTGGTCATGGGATTTGTACCGTTGGCGCCTATGTGGAGCTGATGTGGAGGCTCATGTGGCGCTTATATGGAGTCCATATAGATGAAAGAGTTAGGTAGATGGGCTGGCGGGTATGGGCTATTTTATGGGCTATTTGGTTGATTTATGGGGTCTAAAAATCTAAAAATGTGTTATAAAATTAGCCCCATTTTAAATAACATTAAACTTTACCAAGTTGATCTAATTTACATTTAAAAATCCTTTTTTCACTTTAAATTTTACTATGCTTCCATAATTCTACAAAAATATATTAAATTATATTATATTATTTGTTACAACCCATATTTTTGTACATGAAAGTACGTCGTGAGTCAACTGAAAAAAAGCTCAAAAAGGATGAAATCCTTCTACAAGGACAAGAAAGGTTTGCCGAAGTGTTAAGCAAGTTAAGATGAATGTGATACTTTTTAATCATGATTTAAATGAGTTTAAAATCATGATATGACTATATATTATTCTTGTAAATGAAGTATAAAGTGCGAGAAAAATCGGATTTAAGTTGCGGAAAAACCGACTAAGGATTTGCATTGTAATAAAGCTTTTTGAGTAATAAATTTTGTGTTCTATATGAGGTCTTTTTGGGACATATTATATATCAAATTGAAGGTCTTGTAATGTAGTTTCCAACGCTCTTAACCGTTCATTCATACGACATCCGGATAAAAAGATATAAGTGTTTGAAAAGGAGCCAATGAGATGGTACCAAGTAGCACCTTTTGACTTTTCAACCAAAATGGATATTTATCTTCCTATGTCGTCTCTTTCTTCATAATTTCAGAAATCTCGACCAAATAAGACCCCTAACCTTCCCTTAAAGCTTTCTCACAAGGTTTTCTAATAAGATTATCATCCGGGGCACGAAATCAAGTAGCGATAACAACAAAACGATCCCTATGACGTAAGTATCACTATATTGTCTCTCTTTTTCTTTGTAGTTGAGTTTTGGAAGGTATCTAACAGGTTAATAAAATGCATTAGTTCTTTATTTAAGCTCTTAAATATCAAGTAAGGTTGATTAATTGATTTCATAATAGTTGGAACTCACGGGACGGTGATCGGAAGCCGTGAGTTCGAGTTATTTGATTTGTAATGGACTGTTTTGTGGGCTGTTTCGTGTAGCTTTTGGGCTGTATATTTTGTTGCTATTTAATGGAGTTTTTGGAGGATAAATGGTTTGAAGAAACACCACATAATGGTGAAATAATGGATAAATTATTCTTTATAATATTTTCGGGGTGTTGGATACTACTATTGTCGTCGTTTTTGGTATAAATTGATTTGGGTGTATTGGGTTGTTGTAAGCTAAACATAATATGGGTTTCGACTTGAATCTACTGTATGAGGTAAATATGTTGTGTTCCTATAGGTTCTTAAGGTTATCTTGGCATTGGTTAAGTTAAATGGATGAACTAGATATGAACTAGTGAATAAAGTTGCTAATTAAGAATAATTAGAGTTGTGGATCATTTTCTTTGTTATGGATATATGGTATAAGGCTGGAATTACTGATTACTGACTTCATTATCATATTAATGATACTATTAAGTTAAAGTAAAAAGTCTATAAAGGATGATATGGGGTATACGAATTTCAATTGGAGCTTTTCGTTCGTCATAAAATAGTTATGACTTGTTGTTGTTTTATGGTGTCTTGTTATTGATAATTATGTATTGCTGGATTTCTCTGGTAATTATTGTTGGTATATGATATTGGAGGAGGCTCTTGTTACAGGGGAGATGCTGCCCGAATTTATATAAACGAGCTAGCTACAAGTTTATGTTGCAGACTTAGCCTTTATTCAACATTGATTTTGAATCTCCTTATGCAATAGTAGATTGAGTTGAGTTGTTTTAAGAGTAGTTTGGGAGTTATTAAGGACTCACCATGGTTAAGGTATGTTAAGGCATTTCTTTCTTTCTTTTGGCATGATCTAAAGTGAAATGAATATGCTATTTTATAACAGATGTACTCCTAGAAACTAAGGTTGCCCATATTGTTCTTTTCTTATAAAGTTATTTTAAGCAAGCATGTATGATCCTTGAATCCTATAGAAGCTAATATTGATGGTATGATGTCCATAATGTTAATCAAGGGTGCAACAAACTTAAGTCACTCTAAATGGTTTAGAACGTAATTCCATAAGTCTAGCATGCATTTTATATAGTATTTATTTTACTCTACCGAGCCGTGCTATAGTAGGCCGGGTACGACAACTATTGTGCAACCACTGATCAGTTGGATTTACCGAGCTCCACATGGTCGGGTACGATTCTACCGAGCCTTATGATGGCCGGGTACGTTTTTACCGAGTCCTCTTTGAGGCCGGGTACGATATGATGATGATGATGATGATGCCTGTAAAGGCGTATGTTTTTAAAGTTTTAAGTATATATATGTATTATGCATTTCATGTCAGTAGCCCCCAGAGGCACGCAGATGTTCCAGGTTGTATCTCATCTATCTCTCTTTATATTACTGTTCTTGTTTATGCTTTTCTGCCTTACATACTCGGTACTTTATTTGTACTAAAGTCCCTTTTGCCTGGGAACGCTGCATTCCATGCCCGCATGTCCCAATTGATAGGTTGACATTCCTCCTAGTAGGCTATCAGCTCAGCGAAGGTGTTGGTGCACTCCACTAGCTCCAGAGTTATCTATTTGGTCAGTATATTTTGGATATATATTGATTGATATGGCGGGCCCATGTCCCAACCTTTATGATTTTATGTACTCTTAGAGGCTTGTAGACAGATGTCAGGTTTATAGATACTTGTATGGCCTTGTTGGCCTATGTGTTGAGTTTACACATGGTCATGTCGGCCTTATAGGCTCGTGCGTCATGTTGGGTCGTCATATGTAGAGTATTCCCTTATATTTTATTCTTGTTATCTCATGATGGGGGTTCTAGATATTTTACTCATGCTAGTATGATAAGAAAGATATGTTACGTTGGTACTCGGTTGAGTAAGGCACCGGGTGCCCGTCGCAGCCCCTTCGGTTTGGGTCGTGACAGAAGTGGTATCAGAGCAGTTCTGTCCTAGGGAGTCTACAAGACGTGTCTAGTAGAGTCTTATTTATGGGTGTGTTGTGCACCACACTTATAAGCAGGAGGCTACAGGGCATTTAGGATTGTCACTCTTTCTTCTTGTTCTAGATCGTGTGCTAGAGCTCAGTTGTAAGAATTCAAACTCCTAAATTTTGTTTTATTCATAATACAGTCTACATCTAGAAAGACAGTTGGTAAGAGATTGAGTTTTGATGCGAAAGAGTTGAGTTAGAGGAACTCGATTTTGGATCATGCTTATGATGACTAACTATGAGGTCTTCAGCAGATCATATGTGTACTAAGATGTGTAAGTTTCTTGATAAGTAGCCCTAAGGTAAGAATATCTATCTGCTCGTATGGTAAAAATGAATAAGTGAATCGAAAAGTAGACACAAGTTTCAGCAAGTAAAACAAGCAAGATGGCGAAGGGTACGAGGTACCTAGTTAATGAAGATTATCAGTATTTACAATTCAGGCAGAGCAATGTAAGTATTAGTGTTACTTTCAATATTAACGGTGATATATACAACTGACCACACCCATCTCAGTTGTGCCCAATGGGAGCTAACAAATATATTTGTAAGAGAAGAATATGATATCAAGAGTCAGTTCGGGCTAGAGTAACCCAAAATTATGGATGGATTGTTATCATTAACTAATGTTTCCAAATGATAGTGCAAATGTGGTAGTATAGCTTCTTGTGAGATACCCATATAGTGACTCTAGACTTGTACAGTCAGATATGAGTACTAGAACATTCAGAAATTTCAGAAGATATGCAGTGGGATCCTAGAAGGGAAAAATATTTCCATTAGTATGGCTCCAGCCCCGAGTAAAAAAAAAGGAGAATGTTAGGCATTTTGAAGAGCCAGTGAGATGAAGCAAGGGGAGCTAAAAGGGAAAGAACATTTTGTTCGAGTTTTCAAAATAAAGTGATAGATAAAGATATTATCCGGCGAATAAGAAGAGAGTAAATGAAGCATCATGAGTAAGATGTGATATATGTGTGATAATAGTAAATCAAAATATGGCACGATGATAAAGTCTATACTCAAGTGAAGGAAAATACAAGAGGTGACAGGCCTTGAGGCAATAAAAGAGTATAAGCCATAAAGTCAAATCCTTATTTCGAGAAATGAGTTGGTGACTTCAACGTGATTACCAAGAGGAAAGGTTAGACCCCAGAGTAGTAGAAATCAGTATGGGTTGGTGAACAAGATAAATTGAACATAAATTAGGGGTTGAAAGATTTTATAATAGTTAGGTATCATGGTAATTTCAGAGATAACATTCCGATAATAATAGAATGGACAACAAAAGAATAACCTTTAAGGTAAATTTAGGAATATGCTTCCCTAAAGCAAGCAAGTGGAGCAGAGTTAAGCTTAAGGGACTAAGTATTTCAGTTACACTAAGTGTCACCCTTGTGCGTAATAAATTCGGTTATCTCCGGTATAGAGGGGTTACCGCAAGACGACTAATATGTGATAAAAAATAGCAAGATGAAGAGGTAACTATGGAATAGTAAAGGAGGAATGAGGTAAAAGGATGAAAGGAATGAGATAGAATATATTCAGATCCTATAGATATGATATGAATCCAGAATATTATGCAAGCATGAGGCTAGAGAGAAGCAGTAAGGGTTGCGCACCCGATGATGTTGATAAATAAGTGCAAATGAATACTTGATACATAAAGATTAAGCGAGAGAGGTAACTTAAGACAAAGTAATTGACTAAAGAGAGATCACACGAAATATAGATATGAGAATAGACCAACGAGTGGTTTGTAGATGATTTAGGAAGAGCCAAGTTATGGCTATACAAGAGGTTATAATCAAATCAGCAGATCATGTAAGATAAACGTAGTGAATCCTAATCTAGTAAATTTTGTCTCGCAGATATGATATCGCAACCTTGAGAAATATTCAACTAGGAGTTGGGTTACTAAAGGTACTGTATAAGTGCTATGGAAATAATGGAGAGTGCCACTAAGGATACAATCAAAATATGAGTTTAGAAGTAACCCTACGAGCACAAGGGCATGAAGGTATGTAACTAAGGATATTTGTAGGCGAGTAAGAACATAAAAAATTCCTTCGGGTATACAGTATAATAAGATCGTAACTTTACAAGATCCATAAGATCTCCTTAAGTACGACAAAGAAAGACTAGCTGAGGAAATAAGGAAGAAGGCTTCAACTTAAGCATAACGATATAAAGAAGAAATGGTCTTGTAACAATAGTCTCACTACAATTTGGTATACACTCTATAAGAAAGTGGCACCTGTCGTAACTAATGAACGGGAAGTCAAAAGTGATATTTGAGATCATATGAATTATAGGAAATTCAAGTATTGGTGGGCAATAAGATAAGCCAAGTATTCATGCAACAAGTGGCATAACGACCACGAAAAGTGATTGCTTACATTTAAAGAATGCTGAGAAGGCATGAAAGGAATTATTCAATCAATGATCCAGAGTTAATTACGTTGTGAGTGCACTTAAGACTTTAGAGTTATATCCATGCAGCATATATGTTGACATTCATACAGCTATAGGAGACTTTGGTATAAGTTAAAAGAAAGAATTAAGTCCATGTCACCTATAAAGGCTTGAATTGTTAGAAGATTATATCATGGATGCTACATAGAGTCCATGAAAGGCTAACGTAATAGCTAATACTCTAATCTAAAGATTGGAAGATATCCTAGGCTTAATTAAAGGTTGAGAAGGAAGAGGAAGCTCGGAAGTTACATCATGAGTCCGATTGTTAGACCCAGATGATTATAGAAATCGTGACTCAAACCATAGAAGGAGCACTTTTAATAGAAGAGGTATAAGAGAGATAGTGCAATAATCATATTCTATAAAAACTCTACGACAAAGCAATTAGAAGAGTACCAGCCTCATAAGACGTTAATATGATGCTCCCACGAGATTGTGTATGCACCGGGGTTGCAAGTATTATAGTAGAGCTTTAAGGTATGGATATGAATTCCACCAATGTAGAAGGGAGGTTATGAAATAGATAGAAGATACAGTGTGAGATTTAAAGGTAAGTATGGTAAATATGTGTGAGAATGTGACAATAATAGGTAAGGTCTCAGGATTAGACCCGTCAAAACAAGAGAGTTGATGCTTTACATGAGCTATAAAAAGATCGGTACACTCTAAATGAACTCAGAGGAGTCTAAGAACAGGAGCAATTAGAAGAGATGGAATACTGCCTTCGTAGTAGAATAAGGGTATAATTGTGATAGTTAAGAGAATGTTGTTTGGGCTTTCGATTGAGTAATAATTTAACAAAATGGATTTCATGGATGGAACGGCATTAGAATGCCCCCATAAGATGAATACGTTGGGATGTTATGAAAATGCAGTTATTGAAGTATAGTATCATCCTTATGTGCATCAAGAAAATCACTTTAGATGTTCCCTGGTGAGACGCGAGCCTTATTGACAATTTATTACATCCGAGGCGATGGTGGGAGTTAGTGAAAGACTATGATATTTATATTTTATATTATCCAGGGAAGGCGAATATAGTAGTCAACGCCCTCAATCATAGATCTATGTTTAGCCTGTCATATTTACAGGCATAGAAGAGAGACATAGCTTGTGAGATTCATCTGCTAGTTAATCTTGGAATTCGATTACTATATGCAGGTGGTACCAAAGTTACTACTTAGGACATGGAAACCTCCTCTTTATTAACTGAAGTCAAGGAATGCCAGTATGAATATCATGTGCTAGATCATTGAGGAGATACAATCCCCCAGAAGGAGAAGACACTATTTGAGATTACAGAAGATGGAGTCCTCAGATATCGACGTCGATTATATGTTCCTAATGTGGTAGGGTTGCGCCGACAGATTATGGGACAAGCAATGAGGAAGTAACCTAGATTTGTGTAGCACACCTCGGTAATACTACAAAGGCTATGAAATGAAATATAGCAATAGTCGTACATTTAGCAAAGTACCAAGCGAAGAGCTTAAGTATACCTATATATGCCCAGAGGTACATCATGTCATAGTTCTATATATGTATTCACAAAGTGAAACCAAGAGATTGGCAAAAGGCTGGAAAAAAAAGGAGAGAAGAGTCGTGCATAAAAGGACATAGTCATATAGGATACATCATAGAAGGTAGTTGAAGTTACGAGATTGGAAGAACTCCGGCCATAATTCGCGAGGTGAGAATAGGCAAAAAGGGAAGGAATGCCCTAGGTTTTAAATTTATTCACAGAACAATTACCTAAATGACAAAGGACAATATTAAAGTATTCATAAGAACCATAAGGCATGAAAATGAGAAGCGCATCAGTCAACATTCGAGGACGAATGTTCTAAAGGGGGGAATAATATTACAACCCATATTTTTATACATGAAAGTACGTCGTGAGTCAATTGAAAAAAAGCTCAAAAAGGATGAAATCCTTCTACAAGGACAAGAAAGGTTTGCCGAAGTGTTAAGCAAGTTAAGATAAATGTGAGACTTTTTAATAATAATTTAAATGAGTTTAAATTCATGATATAACTATATATGATTCTTGTAAATGAAGTATAAAGTTTGAGAAAAATCGGATTTAAGTTGCGGAAAAACCGACTAAGGATTTGCATTGTAATAAAGATTTTTGAGTAATAAATTTTGTGTGCAATATGAGGTCTTTTTGGGACATATTATATATCAAATTGAAGGTCTTGGAATTTAGTTTCCAAAGCTCTTAACCGTTCGTTCATACGACATCCGGATAAAAAGATATAAGTATTTGAAAAGGGGCCAATGAGATGGTACCAAGTAGCACCTTTTGACTTTTCAACCAAAAAGGATATTTATCTTCCTATATCGTCTCTTTCTTCATAATTGCAGAGAGATCGACCAAATAAGACCCCTAACCTTCCCCTAAAGTTTTCTCACAAGGTTTTCCAACAAGATTATCATCCGGGACACGAAATCAAGTAGCGATAACATCAAAACAATCCCTATGACGTAAGTATCACTATATTGCCTCTCTTTTTCTTTGTAGTTGAGTTTTGGAAGGTATTTAATAGGTTAAGAAAATGCCTTAGTTCTGTATTTAAGCTCTTAAATATCAAGGAAGGTTGATTAATTTATTTCATAATAGTTGGAACTCACGGGACGGTGATCGGAAGCCGTGAGTTCGAGTTATTTGATTTGTAATGGACTGTTTTGTGGGCTGTTTCGTGTAGCTTTTGGGCTGTATATTTTGCTGCTATTTAATAGAGTTTTTGGAGGATAAATGGTTTGGAGAAACACCACATAATGGTGAAATAATGGATAAATCATTCTTTATAATATTTTCGGGGTGTTGGATACTACTATAGTCGTCGTTTTTGGTATGAATTGATTGGGGTGTATTGAGTTGTTGAAAGCTAAACATAATATGGGTTTCAAATTTCATATACTGTATGAGGTCAATATATTGTGTTCCTACAGGTTCTTAAGGTTATCTTGGCAAGTGGTTAAGTTAAATGGATGAACTAGACATGAACTAGTGAATAAAGTTGCTAATTAAGAATAATTGGAGTTGTGGATCATTTTCTTTGTTATGGATATATGGTATAAGGCTGGAATTACTGATTAATGACTTCATTATCATATTAATGATACTATTAAGTTAAAGTAAAAAGTCTATAAAGGATGATATGGGGTATACGAATTCCAATTGGAGCTTGTCGCTCGTCGTAAAATAGTTATGACTTGTTGTTATTTTATGGTGTCTTGTTATTGATAATTATGTATTGCTGGATTTCTCTTTTAATTATTGTTGGTATATGATATTGGAGGAGGCTCTTTTACAGGGGAGATGCTTCCCGAATTTATATAAACGAGCAGCTACAAGTTTATGTTGCAGACTTAGCCTTTATTCAACACTGATTTTGAATCTCCTTATGCAATAGTAGATTGAGTTGAGTTGTTTAAGAGTAGCTTGGGAGGTATTAAGGACTCACCATGTTTAAGGTATGTTAAGGCAATTCTTTCTTTCTTTTGGCATGATCTACAGTGAAATGAATATGCTATTTCATAACGGATCTATTCCTAGAAACTAAGGTTGCCCATGTTGTTCTTTTCTTATAAAGTTATTTTAAGCAAGGATGTATGATCCTTGAATCCTATAGAAGCTCATATTGATGGTATGATGTCCATAATGTTAATCAAGGGTGAAACGACCTTAAGTCACTCTAAATGGTTTAGAACGTGATTCCATGAGTCTAGCATGCATTTTATATAGTATATATTTTACTCTACCGAGCCGCGCTATAGTAGGTCGGGTACGACAACTATTGTGCAACCACTGATCAGTTGGATTTACCGAGCTCCACGAAGCCGGGTACGATTCTACCGAGCCTTATGATGGCCGGATACGTTTTTACCGAGTCCTCTTTGAGGTCGGGTACGATATGATGATGATGATGATGCCTGCAAAGGCGTATGTTTTTAAAGGTTTATGTATATATATGTATTATGCATTTCATGTCAGTATCCCCAGAGGCACGCAGATGTTCCAGGTTGTATCTCATATATCTCTCTTTATATTACTGTTCTGGTTTATGCTTTTCTGCCTTACAAACTCGGTACTTTATTTGTACTGACGTCCCTTTTGCCTGAGGACGCTGCGTTTCATGCCTGTATGTCCCAATTGATAGGTTGACATTCCTCCTTGTAAGCTATCAGCTCAGCGGAGGTGTTGGTGCACTCCACTTGCTCCGGAGTTATCTATTTGGTCAGTATATTTTGGATATGTATTGATTGATATTGCGGGCCCCTGTCCCAACCTTTATGATTTTATGTACTTTTAGAGGCTTGTAGACAGATGTCAGGTTTATGGATACTTGTATGGCCTTGTTGGCCTATGTGTTGAGTTTACACATGGTCATGTCCGCCTTATAGGCTCGTGCGTCATGTTGGGTCGTCATGTGTAGAGTATTCCCTTATATTTTATTCTTGTTATATCATGACGGGGGTTCTAGATATTTTAATCATGCTAGTATGTTAAGAAAGATACGTTACATCGGTACTCGGTTGAGTAAGGCACCGGGTGCCCGTCGCGGCCCCTTCGGTTTGGGTCGTGACAATTGTAAACATTAATATCGTATGTATGCATTTACATATAGAATAAGAAGTAGAGAAATAAAATATAGTTTGGCAAATAATATTTATATTAATTATTATGATGTTAGCATTAAATAATAATATGATAGTGATTAACTAACTAAAATAATAATAATGGTATAATTACAATAAGTAGATATGCTAAATTATATTAAGGCTAATAATTTTATTTTATTTTAAAAAGGCGAAATAAATAAATAGCCCCTCCAAGGTGTCCACAACGGTCATTTGAACACCTCAACAGACCTATTTATCAAGTAGACACCCCAAGTTATTTTTCAGTGTATCACTTAAACCCTTCAAAGTGACATGGCAAAATGTGTGTAGTACACTCGCCTTGCAGCAAGTGAAGCCTTTCAAAATTATGTTGATTTCTTTTTCTTTTTCTAATTTAACTGGTGGAGCCCACTTTTCCTCACCCTTTCTTCTCCAAATCATCCTACCTTCTGCCAAACAAACC
>MU667637.1:55028-91193 GCA_026770625.1 Nicotiana glauca
CATTTTCATATTTGTTTATTATATGTGTCAAATTTTTATTATAAATTACACGTGTCATTCATTAATTGGCTCATTTGACACGTCATTAGCGAGTGTAACTCACGTATATAATCTGTTACACTCGGGTATTTATTTGATCTGGTTAATGGACACTTGAAGTGTCTAAATGGTAAAGGGTTCAATTGAGGTATTTGTCTGGTCGTTGTAGACAACTTGGAGGGGCCATCTATGTATTTCGCCTTTTAAAAATCTTGAGGCTAGAAAAAATATAACAAATATTTTGGATAAAAATGTAAATTATATTTAGTAAATTATTAAGAATTGGGAAGTATAGAGAAATGAAAAAGGAGGGCCAAAATTGGTTGTCAACATTGGGTCTTGTCCCAACTATTTTGAACCCTTAGGGGATTTGTACCACTATTCCACACTATTTTGACTTCATATTTGTAATCAGTCATGTTGCATTCTATTGTTTTCATAGCTCAGCCATATTTACTCTGTTTTGACAACTTAAATGACATTTTGATCTGAGCATCATATTTACTGTGCTCGAGTGGCTTTGTGAGATTCTGACTGAGTAAGGCTGAGGGCCTATTTTCTAAGGATATTATGGGATCGGGCTGCACGTTGCAGCGATATTTTACCGATTGATTTTGAGGCCGAGGGCTTGGGTTGTTACGACACAAGGCGGCTTGATATGAGGTCGAAAGCCTATTTGATTATGCCACGAGATGGCTTGTTGTTACTCTTGGGCCGTAAGGGCCCCTTCCGGAGTCTGCACTCCCCTAGTGAACGTGTTTACCCAGTGCGAGCTGTGATATAGCCCGATGGGCTAATGTTGTTTCATGTTATTGCCTGAGGGGCTGATATAAGTGATTGTGGATAGCCCGAGGGGCTGATTCTATTGGTATTTCACATGAGGGGCTGATTTTATGCGACTATCTTTTCTCACTATTTTTCACTCACTCGTTTAACTGATAAAAGATTTTTTAAAGAGTTTTCTACTGAACTAAGGTGTTTCTACGAGTTTTTATCTATTATTGCCTTGTTCTAGTTTTATACTGCCTCTTTGTAGCATTTTGCTGTGCTTTTCGTGTTTTCTTATCACTTAGCTGCCTTTACTTTTATTACTTACTGAGAGGCGTACTCACATTACTCCCTACACCCTGTATGCAGATTCAGGGGTCTCAGTGCTTATTTCGAGTTGACTAGGTAGCTACTCGGTGTTCGCAGCCCAGTGCTTCTCCTTCCCATCTTTATTTTCCTTGTACTAGCTTTGTACTATACTGTGTATTCTTTTCATACTCTTAGACGGATGTTTAGATTCCCATGACTGGTGACACCCTGATGTCAGGCTTTGTTTGTTTCTGCATTTGTTCTATATCACTACATTTTCAGGATTTATCAATTATTAATGACTTATGAATTATTATAACTGTTAATTGGTTCGGGAGTTTGTTTCGGCTGGCCTTGTTTCACGATATGAGCCATCATGATCGAGTCCGGTTTAGGGTCGTGACAAGTTGGTATCAGAGCCTAGGTTACATAGGTCTCACTAGTCATGAGCAGGTTTAGTAGAGTCTCGCGAATCGGTACGGAAACATCTGTATTTATCCACGGGAGGCTGCAGAACCTTTAGAAAAACTTCATATTTATGAATTCTTGTCATGCGAATCTGTTGATCCGAGTACTAAACTTCTGTAATTTTATTCTCTCACAGATGGTGAGGATACGAGCGACTAGTCAAGATGGACGACCACCAGTACCACCAGCTGTGGACACTAGGAGCCGAGGACGCGGTCGAGGCTATGGTAGGGGCAGAGGTGGAGCCGGCACCGTAGCTCCGGTAGCACCAGTTCAGGCACCAGCTATGCCTATTGTGATCCTTGGCCTTCAGGAGGCCCTGGCCCAGATTTTATCAGTATGCACTGGTCTAGCTTAGGCGGTCTCAGTTACTACAGCCGCAGCTACTTCTCAAGCAGGGGAGCACTCAAACTCCCGCCGCTCGCACACCTAAGCAGGTCGTGCAGGGACTTCAGACGTCGGGGGTACATCTAGCCCAGTCGGTTGTAGCTGCTCAGGACTATGTAACTCCTTCCATGCTAAAGGATGAGTAGTGCAGGTTGGAGAGTTTTGGTAGACTTAAGCCTCCGACTTTCAGTAGTGCAAAGAGCGAGGATGCCAAGGGTTTCTTGGACAAGTGTTAGAGGAATCTTCGTACAACGAGTATTCTATAGACCAGCGGGGTCGCATTTAATACTTTTTAGTTTTTTGGAGCCGCCTTCACTTGGTGGGAGGATAATGAAAGGCATAGGCCTATTGGTACAGTACCCTTACCTGGCAGCAATTCTCCGTTATCTTCTTGGAGAAGCAAGTGCCACTGTCTCGTAGAGAGAAGCTGCGCAGACAGTTCGAGTGGTTGTGTCAGGGAGATATGACTCTGATGCAGTATGAGATGAGGTTCTTAGAGTTAGCTCGTCATGTTATTTAGATGGTTGCTACGGAGAGAGAGAGGACTAGGAGGTTCGTTGATGGCCTCATATATCAACTTCATATTCTCATGACTAGGGAGAGGGTGTCTGGTGCTACTTCTATGGAGGTTATCAACATTGCTTGCGAGATTGAGTCATTTCATTGTCAGGAGTGAGAGGAGAGGGAGGCCAAGAGGCCTCGATGATCTGGTAGTTATGGTGGTGCTCATTTGAGGAGTTAGTTTTAACACGGCAGAGGCCGTCCATTCAGGCATGCTCAATCAGCTCGCCCAGGTTATCATGGAGCGTCATCGGGTCATGGCTCTCATAGTTCTCATCAGGTGCATTCATCACTCAATGCCCTCCCAGCCCAGAGTTCGTCCTGTGCTCCCTCAGTTTAGGGCTCTTCTATGCCAGATGCATCTGCTAGTCATTTCGGTGCTAGGGGTTCCCTTCAGTCCCTGTCTCCAGCACAAGTGAGTTGTTATGAGTGTGGAGAGTTGGGACATATATGGAGGCAATGTCCTCATCTTCTTAGGGGTTCATCTCAGCATAGGAGTCAGTCATCGGCTTCAACTCTAGTTAGTTCACCACCACCCACCCAGTAAGCAAAGGGTGGAGGTCAGTTAGCCAAGGGTCGCCCCAGAGTGGAAGGTTGACCAGGTGGCAGTCAGGCCCGTTTCTATGCACTTCCAACTAGACCCGATGTTATTGCTTCAGATGTTGTGATTATAGGTATTGTTTCAATCTACTATAGAGATGCCTCTGTATTATTCAATCCCAGTTCCACTTTTTCATATGTGTCATCATATTTTGCTCGTTATTTGGATACGCCCCATGAGTCTCTTGTTTCATCTATTTTTGTATCTACGCCGGTGGGTAATAATATTGTTGTGGACCGTGTGTACCGATCGTGTGTGGTGACTATTGAGGTTTTGGAGACCCAAGTGGATCTGTTATTACTATGTATGGTGGACTTTCATATGATATTAGGCATGGATTGGCTATCTCCTTGTCATACTATTATGGACTGTCATGCTAAGACAGTGATATTGGCTATGCCTGGTGTGCCACGGATTAAGTGGCGAGGTTTGACTGATTATGTTCCTAGTGGAGTAATTTCATTCTTGAAGGCCTAGCGTATGGTTGGGAATGGTTGTCTTTCATTCTTAGCATTTGTTGGGAGTTCAATGTAGAGACTCCCAATATTGTTTTTGTCCCTGTAGTGAGGGATTTTCCAATGTGTTTCCTGTAGACCTAGTGGGCATGTCCCCGGACAAGGATATTGATATTGGTATTGACCTGGTGCCGGACACTCAGCCTATTTCTATTCCACCGTATCGTATGGCACTAATGGAGTTGAAGGAGTTAAAGGAGCAGCTTTAGTAACTTCTTGATAAGGGGTTTATTCGGCCTAGTTTACCGTCTTGGGGTGCACGTACTCTATTTTTGAAGAATAAGGATAGCACGATAAGGATGTGTATTGATTATAGGAAGTTGAATAAAGTAACAATCAAGAATAAGTATCCTTTGCCTTGCATGGACGATTTGTTTGACCAGCTTCAAGGAGCGAGAGTGTTCTCCAAGATTGATCTCCATTCAGGTTATCACCAGTTGAAGATCAGGGAGTCGGATATTCTTAAGACAGCTTTCAGGACCCGATATGGTCATTATGAGTTCCTGGTGATGTCTTTTGGGCTAACTAATGCCCCAGCAGCATTCATGCATTTGATGAACAGCGTGTTTCAGCTTTATCTCGGCTCGTTTGTCATAGTTTACGTTGATGATATTATGGTGTACTCGCATAGTTAGGAGGAGCTAGCGGAGCACTTGGGAATTGTGTTGCAGCGATTGAAAGAGGAGGGGCTTTATGAAAAGTTCTCCAAGGGTGCGTTTTGGCTCAATTCAGTGGAATTCTTGGGACACGTTGTGTCCAGTGAGGGTATTCAAGTTGATCCAAAGAAGATAGAGGCGGTTCAAAGTTGTCCCAGACCGTCCTCAGCCACAGAGATTAGTAGCTTTCTTAAATTGGTGGGTTATTACCATCGATTTGTTCAGGGATTCTCGTCTATCGCATCACCCTTGACCAAGTTGACTCATAATGATGCTCATTTCCAGTGGTCGGGTGAGTGTAAGGAAAGCTTTCAGAATCTCAAGACTTCCTTGGCCACAGGTCCAGTGTTAGTTTTGCCATCAGCTTCAGGTTCATATACCATGTATTATAATGCTTTGAGATTTGGTATTGGGTATGTATTGATGCACGAGGGTAGAGTTATTACTTATGCTTCTCATCAGTTGAAGCCCCAGGAGAAGAACTACCATGTTCATGATTTGGAGTTGGCTGCCATTGTTCACGCATTGAAGAACTAGATACTTTATTTGTATGGTATGTCTAGTGCGGTATTTACCGATCATCATAGCATCCAGCACTTGTTCAAACAGAAGGATCTCAATTTGAGGCAGCGGAGATGTTTGGAGCTGCTAAAAGATTCTGATATTACTATCTTGTACCATTCGGGGAATCCCAATATGGTGGTCAACACTTTAAGCCGGAAGGCGGCGAATAATGGGAGTTTGGCATATATTCATGTTGGGGAAAAACCTCTTGCAATTGATGTTCAGGCCTTAGCCAATCGGTTTGTGATGTTAGATATTTTGAAACCCAGTCGGGTATTGGCTTGTGTGATTTCTCGATCTTTCTTATTTTATCGCATCAGAGAGCGCTAGTATGATGATCCTTATTTTCTTGTCCTTAAGGATAGAGTTCAGCATGACGATGTCAGATATGTGACCGTTGGCAGTGATAGGGTATTGAGGATGCAGGGCTGGATATGTGCACCCAATGTGGATGGCCTTCGAGAGTTGATTCTAGAGGAGGCTCATAGCTCGCGATATTCTATTCATCCGGGTACCGCAAAGATGTATCAGGATCTGAGACAACATTATTGGTGAAGGAGAATGAAGAAGGACATTGTGGGATTTGTAGCTAGGTGTCTCAATTGTCAGCAAATGAAATATGAGCATCAGACACCGGGTGGCTTGCTTCAACGGATGGATATTCTAGAGTTGAAGTGGGAGCAGTTCACCATGGACTTCGTAGTTGGGCTCCCATGAACTTTGAAGAATTTCGATGCTATTAGGGTGATTGTGGATCGGTTGACCAAGTTTGCGCGCTTCATTCCTGTGTGTACAACCTATTCTTCAGAGTTGTTGGCAGAGATCTATATTCGGTAGATTATTTGTTTGCATTGTGTCCCAGTTTCCATTATTTTAGATAGGGGCACTCAGTTTACTTCATAGTTTTGGAGGTCTGTACAGCGAGAGTTGGGTAATCAGGTTGAGTTGAGCATTGCTTTTCACCCTCATACTGACGGGTAGTCTGAGTGCACTATTCAAATATTGGAGGACATGTTGTGCACTTAATTCATTGATTTTGGAGGATCATGGGATCAGTTTCTACTGCTCGCAGAATTTGCTTATAACAAAAGTTACCAGTCGAGTATTCAGATAGCTCCATATGAGGTTTTGTATGGGAGATGGTGTAGATCTCTGGTTGGTTGGTTTGAGCCCGGTGAGGCTAGGCTATTGGGTACAGACTTAGTGTAGGATGCTTTAGACAAGCTGAAGGTGATTCAGGAGAGGCTTCATTGTGACGATTCGGCCAGTCGTCTCAGGAGTTACCGCTCTGTTTCCCTTATTTCTACTTCTCATTGCTTTATTTATCAATACTATGTGTGATCGGGTTGGTTGGCTCAGGTTCAGAAAGGTTTTGGTAAGGTTTGAGACAGTTAGTCTCTTTTGAGGAAGCTTAAGTTGAAAAAAGTCAACCAGATGTTGACTATGTGTTAGAGGGCATGGATGTGAGCTCCGGTGGTTCAGATAGCTTTGGGAGGTGATTTGGGACTTAGGAGCGTGATTGGAACATGTTTTGGAGGTTCGTAATGGACTTAGGCTTGAATTGGCGAAGTTGGAATTTTGGCATTTTTCGGTTGATATGTGAGATTTTGATATAGGGGTCGGAATGGAATTTTGGGAGTTGCAGTAGGACCGTTGTGTCATTTGGGATGTGTGTGCAAAATTTTAGGTCATTCGGACGTGGTTTGCTAGACTTTTTGATCAAAAGCGTAATTAGGAAGATTTTGGGAACCTTAGGCTTGAATCCGATGTGTTTTGGTTGACTTGATGTTGTTTGAGGTGTTTTGAAGATTGGCATAAGTTTGGATGGTGGTATGTGACTTGTTTGTGCTTTTAGTTGAGTTCCCGGGAGCCTCGGGATGATTTCGGATGGTTGACGAAAATTGGAACAGACAGCTGATGTTTTTTGTTGCTGTCATAACCGTATCTGCGGTTGGGAGGCCGCATGTGCAACCCCGCAGATGCGGATGACCAGTTGTGGAAGTGGAAATATCCTGGGAAGGTAGGAACCATAGAAGTAGTTGAGTAACCGCACCTGCAATAGCGCAGGTGCGGATTGTGCATGGCAGATACGGATTTGGCCACTTAAGTGATAACCGTAGAAGCGGTTGTGTAGGAGGGAGTTCTGGAATGCATGTGCGAAAAGCCTGGGCCAGATGATATAAAAGCATTCCTTCGCGTTTTTTGAGTTGTTCATCAACATTTCAAGTCAGCTTTAGAGATTTTTGGGAGATTTTGAAGAGGAATTCAAGGGATAACGTCTGGAGGTAAGATTGTTGAATCTAAAACTCGTTTCTATAATATTATTTCACGGATTAGAGCTATAATTATGGAAATTAAG
The DNA here is from genome assembly GCA_026770625.1 of Nicotiana glauca. Lineage (NCBI taxonomy): Eukaryota > Viridiplantae > Streptophyta > Magnoliopsida > Solanales > Solanaceae > Nicotiana > Nicotiana glauca. The sequence continues at coordinate 62,256 of MU667637.1, forward strand.
GGTTAAAAAATGGGAAACTAGGGCTTGGTATTGGAGACCTACAATTGAGGATTTGAGGGGCCATTTTATGGTCGGATTTTGGTATTTTTGATATGTATGAACTCATGTGCAGATGAGAAATCTATTGATATAAATTTTATCAAATGTCGAGACGTGGGCCTAGGGGTCGGGCTTTGATTAATTTTAGGATTTATGTTATAAATTGATTATTTTCGCATGGTCTTCATTCCCTTAGCATATTTTGACGTCGTGATTTTGATTTTGATAGATTCGATGCGAGTTGAGGTCGATTCGAGGGGCAAAGGCATCGCGAGCTAGAGTTTGGACCGGATTGAGATGAGTAATGATTTTAAATGTTGTCTTGAGGGTATGAAATCCCGAATTACACATACTTGTGCTATATTGAGGTGACGCACACGCTAGATGACGAGCGTGGGGTCATGCACCATTGGGGATTGTGACTTAGTCCATCCCAAATGACTGCTTCACTGTGTAGTTGATTGAAAACTGTTTGCTATCATCTTGTTGTGGGCTAAATGCCATATTTGGGCCTCGTGCCAACTATTTGGATCCTTAGGGGCTTTTTATTGATATTTCCTCGCTATTTTGACTTTATACTTGTACTCAGTCATGCTATATTCTACCGTTTCATAACTCAACCATGTTTACTATATTTTTACACATTAAATGATATTCTAAATGATAATTTGTGCTGAGCATCATGTTTTACTATTGCCCAAGTGGCTTAAGAGATTCTAACTAAGTAAGGTTGAGGGTTATGTTGTGAGGATATTTTTGTGTCGGTCTGCACGCCACAGCAGTGATACACTAATTATGATTATGAGGCCGAGGGCTTAAGATTGTACGCCACGAGGTGGCTTGTTGATATGAGGCCGAGAGCCTATTGATTATGCCACGAGATATCTTGATATTGCACTTGGATTGTAAGGGGCCCCTCCCAGAGTCTGCACACCACCAGTGAGTGCGGGTACCCATTGTGATATAAGATATAGCCTAAAGGGGCTGGTGTTGTTCCATATTGTTGCCCGAGGGGCTGTTTCTATTGGTATTGTGCCCAAGGGGAGGTTTTTATGTGTTTATCTTTTTTAGTTGCTTTCATTTGCGTCTTTAACTATTAAGAAGGTGTTTTAAAGAAGCTTATTATGAACTAAGGCGTTTTTATAAGATTCCACTATTTCATTGACTTTTATTGGTTTTTACACAACTTATTTATAGCATGTTGTTGTGCTTTACATGATTTCTTACCGATCAATCTTCATTTATTATTATTACTCACTGAGTTGGAGTACTCACTTTACTCCATGCACCCTGTGTGCAGATTCAGGCGCTTCAGGTCCCGCTAGCAAGTGTTGATTTCTTCCAGCTTAGGCGGTTCGGAGATTCACTAGGTAGCTGCTCGGCGTTCGCAGTCTAGTACTTCTCCCCTATCTTATATTCTCTTGTTTTAGTTCTGTAATAAACTATGTAGACTCTTCCTGTCTTTAATCGGTTAGTATACGCTCATGACTGGTGACATCCCGATGTCGGGCTGTGTTTGATTTTCCGCAGTTGATGTATTTCACTCTATTATGGTATTTATCATTATTAATGAATTAATTATGAATTATTTTTTATTAATCTAATTGGGTGTTGTGTTTACTGGCCTCGTCTTCACGAGAGGCGCCATCACGATCGGGTTTGGATTTAGGGTCGTGACAAGTTGGTATCAGAGCCTAGGTTACATAGGTCTCATGAGTCATGAGCAGGTTTAGTAAAGTCTCGCGGATCAGTACAGAGACGTCTGTATTTATCCTCGAAAATCTACAGAACCTTTGGGAAAAGCTTCATATTCTTGAAATTTTGGTCGTGCAAATCTGTTGATCTGAGTACTAAACTTTTATTATTCTACTCTCTCACAGATGGTGAGGACACGAACGACCGGTCAGGATGGACGACCGCCAGTACCACCAGGTATGGCCACTAGAGGTTGAGGACGTGGTCGATGTCGCGGTAAGGGCAGGGGTGTGGCCTGCGTAGAAGCTAGGGCAGCACCTGTAGATCAACCATCCACCCCAGTTCAAGATCAAGTCCCGGTTGTGGATGCTCTAGCAGTACCAACTCAGGCACCAGTTGTGCCCATTGTGATTTCGGGTCTTCAGGAGGCCTTGGATCAGATTCTATCAGTATGCACTGGCCTAGCTTAGGAGGTCTTAGTTACTATAGCTGCAGCTATATCTCAATACGGGGGAGGCACTCATACTCTCGCCGCTCGCACACCTGAGAAGGTCGTGCAGGGACTTCAGACGTCGGGGGCACATCCAGCCCAGCCGGTTATAGCTGCTCAGAACTATGTAGCTCCTGCCTTGCCATAGGATGAGCGGCATAGGTTGAAGAGGTTTGGTAGACTTCAGCCTCCAACTTTCAGTGGTGCAAAGGGTAAGGATGCCCAGGGTTTCTTGGACAAGTGTCAGAGAATTCTTCGCACATCGAGTATTCTACCAGCGGGGTCGCTTTTACTAATATTTAGTTTTCTGGAGCCGCCTTCACTTGGTGGGATGCTTATGAGAGGCATAGGCCTATTGATGCAGCACCCCTTACCTGGCAGTTATTCTCCATTCTCTTTTTGGAGAAGTATGTGATGCAGTCTCGTAGAGAGGAGCTACGCAGGTAGTTTGAGTGGTTGCATCAAGTAGAGATGATTCTGACGCAGTATGAGATGAGGTTCTTAGAGTTAGCTCGTCATGCTATTTGGATGTTTGCTACACAGAGAGAGAGGGAGTGAGATAGAGAGAGAATTAAGAGGTTCGTTGATGGCCTCACATATCAGCTTTGGATTCTCATGACTAGTGAGAGAGTGCTTGGTGCTACTTTTGAGGAGGTTGTTGACATTGCTCGCAAGATTGAGTCAGTCCATCATCGGGAGCGAGAGGAGAGGGAGGCCAAGTGGTCTCGGGGATCTGGTAGTTATGGCGGTGCTCCTTCGAGGGGTCAGTTTCAGCACGTCAGAGGCTGCCCATTCAGGCATGCTGAGTCAGCTTGCCCAGGTTATCGTGGGGCATCATCGGGTCATTATTCTCACAGTTCTCATCAGGGATAGTCATTACTTAGTGCCCTTCTAGCTCAGAGTTCATCCTGTGCCCTATCAGTTTAGAGCTTTTCTATGCCAGGTGCATCTGCTAGTCATTCCGGTGCTAGGGGTTCCCTTCACTCCCCGTCTCCAGCACCTGGAAGTTACTATGAGTGTGGAGAGATGGGCCATATGTGTAGGCAGTGTCCTCGTCATCTTGATTCTTTGTCTCAACATAGGAGTTTGTCATCGGCTTCAGATCTAGTTACTTTACCACCACCTACCCTGCCAGCTAGGGATGGAGGTTAGTCAGCTAGGAGTTGCCCCAGAGGGGGAGGTCAATCAGGTAGTGTTCAGGCTCATTTTTATACACTTCCAGCTAAACCCGATGTTATTGCTTCAGATGCTATTATTACAGGTATTGTTTCAGTCTGCCGCAGAGATGCCTCTGTATTATTTGATCTCAGTTCCACTTATTCTTATGTGTCATCAGACTTTGCTCGTTATTTGGGTACACCTCGTGAGTCTCTTGTTTCATCTATTTGTGTATCTACGCTGGTGGGAGATATTATTATTGTAGACCGTGTATATCGATCGTGCGTGGTGACTATTGGGGGTTTGGAGACCTGAGTGGATCTATTGTTGTTATGTATGGTAGTCTTTGATGTGATATTAGGCATGGATTGGCTATCTCCGTGTCGTTCTAGTTTGTACTGTCATGCTAAGACTGTGACATTGGCTATGCCGGGTGTGCCACAGATTGAGTGGTGAGGTTCTACTGATTTTGTCCCCAGTATGGTGATTTCATTCTTGAAGGCCCAACATATGGTAGGAAGGGTTGTCTTTCGTATTTAGCCTTTGTGAAGGATGTTAGTGCAGAGACTCCCAGTATTGATTCTATTCCAGTTGTGAGGGATTTTTTCGATGTGTTTCTTGTAGACCTGTCGGGCATGCCACCAGACATGAATATTGATTTTGGAATTGATCTGGTGTCGGGCACTCAGCCCATTTGTACTCCACTGTATCGTATGGTACCGGCGGAGTTGAAAGAGTTGAAAGAGTTGAAAGAGCAACTTCAGGAACTCTTCGTTAAGGGGTTCATTTGCCCTAGTGTGTCTCCTTAGGGTGCCACCGGTTCTATTTGGGAAGAAGAAGGATGGCACTATGAGGATGTGCATTAATTACAGGTAGTTGAACAAAGTAACAATCAAGAACAAGTATCATTTGCCTCGTATTGATGATTTATTTTACCAGCTTCAGGGAAGGAGAATGTTCTCTAACATTGATCTTTGTTTAGTTTATCACCAGTTGAAGATCAGGGACTCTATATTCTTAAGACAGCGTTCAGGACCCCATATTTTAACTATGAGTTCCTTGTGATGTCTTTTGGGCTGACCAATGCCCCAACAACGTTCACGCATTTGATGAACAATGTGTTTTGGCCCTATCTCGACTCGTTTGTCATAGTTTTCATTGATTATATTTTGGTGTACTCACGTAGTCAGGAGGAGCACGTAGTGCATTTAAGAGTTGTGTTACAAAGATTGAGGGAGGAGAAGCTTTATGCAAAGTTCTCCAAGTATGAGTTTTGGCTCAGCTTAGTGACTTTCTTGGGGCACGTGTTGTCCAGCGAGGGCATTAATGTTGATCCGAAGAAGGTAGAGGCGGTTTAGAGTTGGCCCTGACCGTCCTCAGCCATAGAGATTCATAGTTTTCTTAGTTTGGCAGGTTATTATCGCCAATTTGTTCAGGGATTCTCATCTATTGCATCACCCATGACCAAGCTGACTCAAAAGGGTACTTTATTTGTATGGTCAGACGAGTGTGAGGAGAGCTTTCGGAAGCTCAAGACTGTCTTGACCACAACTCCAAATGTTAGTTTTGCTATCAGCTTTAGTTTCTTATATCATGTATGGTAATGCTTCGAGAGTTGGTTTGGGTGTGTATTGATACCGGAGAGTAGAGTTATTTCTTATGTTTCTCGTCAGTTGAAGCCCCTTGAGAAGAATTACCTCGTTCATGATTTGGAGTTGGCAACCATAGTTCACCCGTTGAAGTTTTGGAGGCATTACTTGTATGGTGTATCTTGTGAGGTGTTTACTGATCATCGTAGTCTCCAACTCTTGTTCAAGCAGAAGGATCTCAATTTGAGGCAGTGGAGATGGTTGGAGATGCAAAAGGATTATGATATTACGATTTTATACCATCCAATCAAGGCCAATGTGGTGGCCGATGCTTTGATCCAGAAGGTAGTGAGTATGGGGGGTTTGGCATATATTCCAGTTGGGGACAGACCTCTTGCAGTTGATGTTCTAGACTTGTCCAATCGGTTCGTGAGTTTAGATATTTCATAACCTAGTCGGGCATTGGCTTGTGTGATTTCTCGGTCTTCCTTATGTGCGCATCAGAGAGCACTAGTATGATAATACTCATTCGCTTTTCCTTAAGGACAGATTTCAACAATATAATGCCAGAGATGTGACTATTTGTGATGATGGAGTGTTGAGGATGTAGGGCCTGATATGTGTGCTCAATGTAGATGGGTTTCGGGAGTTGATTCTAGATGAGGCCTATAGCTCGCGGGATTCAGTTCATATGGGTGCCGCGAAGATGTATCGGGATTTGAGACAACATTATTGGTGGAGAAGAATTAAGAAGAACATTGTGGGATTTGTAGCTCTGTGTCTCGGCTGTCAGCAGAAAATATGAGCATCAGAGACCGGGTGGCTTACTTCAGCAGATAGATATTCTAGAGTCGAAGTGGGAGAGGATCACTACGGACTTTATAGTTGGACTCTAACGAACTTTGAAGAAGTTTGATGCTATTTGGTTGATTGTGGATCGGCTGACCAAGTCGGCATACTTCATTCTTGTGTGTACTACCTATTATTTAGAGTGGTTGGTAGGGATCTATATCGGGGAGATTGTTCGTGTGTCCCGGTTTCCATCATTTCAGATAAGGGCACTCAGTTCACTTTGCAGTTTTGGAGGTCTGTGCAGCGAGAGTTGGGTACTCAGGTTGAGTTGAGCACAACTTTTCACCCTCAAACGGAAGGGCAGTCCGAGCGCACTATTCAGATATTGGAGGACATGTTACGTGCTTGTGTCATTGATTTCAGAGGGTCATGGGATCAGTTTCTACCACTCGCAGAGTTTGATTATAATAACAGTTGCTAGTCGAGTATTCAGATGGCTCCGTATGAGGCTTCGTATGGGAGGCAATGTAGATCTCCAGTTAGTTAGTTTTAACCGGGTGAGGCTAGTCTATTGAGGACAGACTTGGTGCAGGATACTTTAGAAAAGGTGAAGGTGATTCAGGAGTGACTTCATACAGTGCAGTCAAGATAAAAGAGTTATGCTGACAGGAAGGTTCAAGATGTGCCCTACATGGTTGGTGAGAAGGTTCTATTGAAGGTTTTACCCATGAAGGGTGTTATGATATTTGGAAAAAAGGGTAAATTGAGTCCTCGGTTTATTAGGCCTTTTGAGGTGCTTTGGAGGATTGAGGAGGTGGCTTATGAGTTTGATTTGCCACCCAACTTGTCGATTGTGCATCCGGTATTTCATGTTTCTATGCTCCGGAATTATATTGGGGATCTGTCTCATGTTCTGGATTTTAGCACGATTCAGTTAGATGGTTATTTGACTTATGATATGGAGCCAGCAGCTATTTTGGAGCGTCGGGTTCAAAAGTTGAGATCAAAGGATATAGCTTCAATAAAAGTGCAGTGGAGAGGTCGGCCCATGGAGGAGGCTACCTGGGAGACCGAGCGGGAGTTGAGGAGAAGATATCCTCACCCGGGAGACCGAGCGGGAGATGAGGAGACGAGGACGAACGTTTGTTTAAGAGGGGGAGGATGTGACGACCTGGCCAGTCATCTCATGAGTTACCGCTCCATTTCCCCCATTTCTACTTCTTATTGCTTTTTTATCGATACTATGTGTGATCAGGTTGGTTGGTTCGGGTTCGGAAAGGTTTTGGTAAGGTTTGAGACATTTAGTCTCTTTTAAGGAAGCTTAAGTTGGAAAAAGTCAACTCGATGTTAACTTATGTGTTAGAGGTCTCGAATGTGAGCTTTGGTGGTTCGGATATCTTTGAGAGGTGATTTGGGACTTTGGAGCGTGATTGGAATGTGTTTTGAAGGTCCGTTATGGACTTAGGCTTGAATTGGAGAAGTTGGAATTTTGGCATTTTTCGGTTGATAGGTGAGATTTTTATATCGGAATGGAATTCCGGGAGTTCCAGTAGGACCGTTGTGTCATTTGGGATGTGTGTGCAAAATTTCATGTCATTCGGACGTGGTTTGGTAGAATTATTTATCAAAAGTGTAATTCAGAAGATTTTGGGAACCTTAGGCTTGAATCTGATGTGTTTTGGTTGATTCAATGTTGTTTGAGGTGTTTTGAATATTGGTAAAAGTTTAGATGTGACTTGTTTGTGCTTTTGGTTGAGGTCCTGGGGGGTTGGGGTGATTTCGGGTGGTTGACGAAATGAATGGAAATTTGAAATGGCAGTTAAAGTATTGTGCTGCTATCATAACCGCATCTGTGGTTGGGAGGCCACAGGTCCGACCCCGCAGATGCGGATGACCAGTCGCAGAAGCGGAAAGAGCCTAGGAAGGCAGGAGCAGCAGTGATTGAGGAGCCGCACCTACCATGGCGCTGGTGCAGATTGTGCATCGTAGATGCGGATTTGGCAACATAAGTGATGACCGCAGAAGTGATGCTTGGACCGCATAAGCGGTTGCATAGGAGTGAGTTCCGGGCCACATGTGCCAAAAGCCTGGGCCAGATGATATTAAAGCGTTCCTTCGCGATTTTTGAGTTATTCTTCAACATTTCAAGTTGGTTTTGGAGCTTTTTGGGCGATTTTGAAGAGGAATTCAAGGGATAACATCTGGAGGTAAGATTGTTGAATCTAAAACTCATTTCTATGGTATTATTTCATGGATTAAAGCTGTAATTATGGAAATTAAGGGTTAAAATTTGGGAAAATAGGGCTTGGTATTTGGAGACTTAGACTTGAGGATTTGAGGGTCCATTTGTGGTTGAATTTTGGTAATTTTGATATGTATGAAATCGTGGGGAGATAAGGAATCTATTGATGTAAATTTTATTTAATTCCGTGACATGGGCCCAGGGGTAGGATTTTTGTTAATTTCGGCATTTATAATGTAAATTGATTATTTTCGCATGGGTTTCATTCCCTTAGCATATTTTGACGTCGTGATTTTGATTTTGGATAGATTCGACGTGTGTTGAGGCCGATTCGAGGGAAAAAGGCGCCATGGTCTAGAGTTTGGACCGGATTGAGGTTAGCAATGATTTTAACTGTTGTCCTGAGGGCATGAAACCTCAAATAACATATCGTTGTGCTATATTGAGGTGACACACATGCTAGATGACAAGTGTGGGGTCATTCACCATTGGAGATTGTGATTTAGTCCTTCCCGAATGACTGCTTCACTGCATATTTTATTGAAAACAATTTTCTATCATCTTGTTGTGGGCTGAATGCCATAGTTGGGTCTTGTTCCAACTATTTGGACCCTTAGGGGATTTTTACTGATATTTTCTCACTGTTTTGACTTTATACTTGTACTCTATCATGCTATATTCTACTATTTCATAACTCAGTCATGTTTACTATGTTTTAACATATTAAATGATATTTTAAATGATAATTTGGGATGAACATCATGTTTTACTGTTGCCCGAGTGGCTTATGAGATTCTGACTAAGTAAGGACGAGGGCCTGTGTTATAAGGATACTTTTGGGTCGGGCTTCACGTTGCAACAGTAATACACTGCTTATGATTATAAGGCCGAGGGCCTGAGATTGTACGCCATGATGTGGCTTGTTGATATGAGGCCATGAGACTATTGATTATGCCATGAGATGGCTTGATATTGTATTTGGGCCGTAAGGGGCCCATCCCGGAGTCTGCACACCCCGAGTGAGCGTAGGTACCCATTGTGATATGAGATATAGCTCGAGGGGCTGATATTGTTCTATATTGTTTCCCGAGGGGCTGTTTCGGTTGGTATTGTACCCGAGGGGCAGTTTTTATGTGTTTATCTGTTCTAGCTGCTTTCATTTTTATGTTTAACTGTTAAGAAGGTGTTTTAAAGAAGCTTAGTCTGAACTAAGATGTTTTTGTAAGATTCCACTGTTTCATTGACTTTTTTGCATAGCTTTTTTATAGCATGTTATTGTGCTTTACGTAATTTCTTAACACTCAGTCTTCATTTATTATTATTACTCACTGAGTTGGAGTACTCACTTTACACCCTGCACCCTGTGTGCAAATACATGAGCTTTAGGTCCCACTAGCATGTGTTGATTTCTTCCGGCTCAGGCGGTTTAGAGATTCTCTAGGAAGCTGCTCGGCGTTCACAGCCCAGTGCTTCTCCCCTATCTTATTTTCTCTTGTTTTAGTTCTGTAATAGACTATGTGGACTCTTCATGTTTCTAATCGGTTAGTAGATGCTCATGACTGGAGACACCGCGATGCCGGGTTGTGTTTGGTTTTCCGCAGTTGATGTATTTCACTCTATTATGGTATTTATCATTATTAATGACTTAATTATGAATTATTTTCTGTTAATCTAATTGGATGTTGTGTCAGTTGGCCTTGTCTTCACTAGAGGCGTCATCATGATCGGGTTTGGGTTTAGGGTTGTGAATTCGTACAGCACAGTCGAGACAAAAAAGTTGTGCTGACAGGTTGGTTCAGGATATGTCCTACATGGTTGTGAGAATGTTCTGTTGAAGGTTTGACCTATGAAGGGTGTTATGAGATTTGGGAAGAACGGTAAATTGGGTCCTCATTTCCTTGGGCCTTTTGAGGTACTTCAGAGGATTGGGGAGGTGGCTTATGAGCTTGCTTTGCCACCTAGTTTATCAAGTGTGCATCTAATGTTTCTATGCTCCGGAAGTATATTGGCGATCCGTCTCATGTTTTGGATTTTAGCACGTTACAGTTAGATGGTGATTTGACATATTATGTGGAGCCAGTATCTATTTGGAGCATCAGGTTCGAAAGTTGAGGTCAAAGGATATAGCTTTAGTGAAATTGCAATGGAGAGGTCGGCTCATGGAAGAGGCTACCTGGGAAACCGAGCTGGAGATGGAAAACAGATATCCTCATCTATTTGAGGCTTCAGGTGTGTTTCTTGACCCATTCGAGACGAACGTTTGTTTAAGTGGGGGAGGATGTAATGATCTGGCCGGTTGTTTTATGAGTTACCGCTCCCTTTGCCCCATTTCTTCTTCTTATTGTCTTTGTTCATCTGTGTTATATGGTATCGGGTTAGTCTATTCGAATTCGAAAAGTTTTTGGTAAGTTTGAGACACTTTGTCTCTTTTGAGTAAGCTTAAGTTGGAAAAGTCAACCGGATGTTGACTTATGTGAAAAAGGGTTCAGATAGTTTCGGGAGGTGATTTGGGACTTAGAAGTGTGATCGGAACATATTTTCGAGGTCCGTAGCAGATTTAGGTTTGAATTGGCAAATTGGAAATTTGGCATTTTCCGGTTGATAGGTGAGATTTTGATATAGGGGTCGGAATGGAATTCTGGAAGTTTGAGTAGGTCGTTTGTATCATTTATGACGTGTGTGCAAAATTTTAGATCACTCAAACGTAGTTTGATAGACTTTTTGATCTAAAGCAGAATTTGGAAGATTTTTGGAACCTTAGGTTTGAATCGGATATGATTTGGTTGATTCGATGTTGTTTGAGGTGTTTTAAAGATTGGTATAAGTTTTGATATGGGTATATGACTTGTTCTTGCTTTTGGTTGAGTTCCCAGGGGCCTCGGGATGATTTCGGATGGTTGACGGAAGATTTTGACTTGGGTTTGGCAGCTGAAGTTTTTCTACTGATGTCATAATCGCACTTGCAGCTAGGCGAACGTAGGTGCAGACTCATAGAAGCGGAATTGGAGCTGCAGATGCGGCCACAGGTGAAGAGATCATAAGTCGCTGATGCGGGATGTGAGCCGCACTTGCGGTACAACAGATGCGGATTTTGGGTCGCATATGCGGAAGGGGAATTAAGTGGCAACCGTAAAAGCGGTGGGTTAGACTATAGAAGCGGGAAATGATCGCAGGTGCAGAATCCCTAGGTCAGAAGGTATACATTTCACCCTTCACGATATTCAGCCTTTCTTCACCACATTAAATCAATTTTGGAGCTTTTGGGGAATTTTGAAGCGGGAATCGAAGGGAACTTCGTTGAGGTAATATTTTTGAACATAAAAATCGTTCCTATGGTATTATTTCATTGATTAGGATTGAAATTTATGGAAATTAGTGTGTAAATATTGAAGAAACTAGGGCTTCAAATTGGAGAATTTGTTGTCAGAATTTGGTATTGTTGATATATAAAGACTCGTGGGATGGTAAGGAATGTGTTGACATAATTTTTATCGGATTTCGAGACGTGGGCCCAAGGGTCGGGTTTAGTTAATTTCGGGGTTTGTGTTTTAATTTGATTATTTTCGCATGGGATTTGTTTCCTTAGCATATTTTGACGTCATGATTCTGATTTTGGATAGATTCAACGCGACTTGAGGGCGAGACGAGAGGAAAAGACATCGCGAGCTAGAGTTTGGACCGGATAGAGGTAAGTAATAATTGTAAATATTGTCATGAGGGTGTAAAACCCCGAATTTCACATCGTTGTGCTATTTTGAGGTGACGCACACGCTAGATGACGAGCATTGGGTCGTGCACCATTGGGGATTGTGACTTAATCCGTCCTGTATGGCTGTTTAACTGCGTATTTGATGGAAAACTGTTTGCTATCATTATATTTTGGGCTGAATGCCATATTCAGGCCCCGTGCCAACTGTTTTGAACCCTTAGGGGATTTTTACTAAACCCTGAATTTTACATCGTTGTGTTATTTTGAGGTGAAGCACAAGGTAGATGACGAGCGTTGGGTCGTGCACCGTTGGGGATTGTGACTTAGTCCGTCCCGTATGACTGTTTAACTGCATATTTGATTGAAAATTGTTTGCTATCATCATGGTTTGGGATGAATGCCATATTTGGGCCTCGTGCCAACTGTTTTGAATCCTTAGGGGATTTTTACTACTATTCCTTACTGTTTTGACTTCATATTTGCACTCTGCAATGCTGTATTCTACTATTTTCATAGCCCAGCCATATTTACTCTATTTTGACATCTTAAATGATAATTTGGGCAAGCATCATATTTATTGTGCCCGAGTGGCTTTGTGAGATTCTAACTGAGTAAGGCCGAGGGTTGTGTTGTGAGGATATTAAGGGATCGGGCTGCATGCCGCAGCGATATTTTACTGATTCATGATTTTGAGGCCGAGGGCCTAAGTTGTTACGCCATGAGGTGGCTTGATATGAGGCCGAGAGCCTATTTTGTTATGCCACGAGATGGCTTGTTATTGCGCTTGGGCTGTAAGGGGCCCCTCCCGGAGTCTGCACACCCCTAGTGAGCGCAGGTACCTATTGTGAGATGTGATATAGTCCGATGGACTGATGTTATTTCATGTTATTGCCCGAGGGGCTGATACGAGTGATTGTGAGATAGCCCGAGGGGATGATTTTATGCGTCTATCTTTTATCACTATTTTTCATTCACACGTTTAACTGCTAAAAGATGTTTTAAAGAGGTTTCTATTGAACTAAGGTGTTTCTATGAGTTTTTATCTATTATTGCCTTGTTATGATTTTATACTGCTTCTTTGTAGCATTTTGTTGTGCTTTTTGTATTTTCTTATCGCTCAACTGCCTTTACTTTTATTACTTACTAAGTTGGCGTACTCAAATTACTCCCTGCACCCTGTGTGTAGATTCAGGAGTCTCAGGTCACGTTAGTGAGGGCTGATTGCTTCCACCGCAGGCTTATTTGGTGTTAACTAGGTAGCTACTCGGCGTTCACAGCCCTGTGCTTCTCTTTCCTATATTTACTTTCCTTGTACCAGCTTTGTACTAGACTGTGTAGTCTTTTCATAGTCTTAAACGGATGTTTAGATACTCATGACTGGTGACATCCTGATATCGGGCTATGTTTGTTTCCGCATTTGTTCTATTTCACTCTATTTTCGGGATTTATCACTTATTAATGACTTAATATGAATTATTATAGCTGTTAATTGATTTGGGAGTTTGTGTCGGCTGGCCTTGTTTCACGATAGGCGCATCACGACCGGATCCAGTTTAGGTCGTGACACATATTTCATTAGATTTTTAAATGCAGGTCATTAAGTTTTCTGTATAACTACATCAAGCAGAGAATAGAAACGCACAACGTGTAATGTACAAGATTTACGTATATACATTTTTTTCTTTAAGAAAGACATTGAATTTTTTTTTTTTTACATAAAGTAATGATTTGATCGTCGAAAGGGTAAATTGAAATTATCTTTCTAAAACAGTACTTAATTGACATATATTGAGACAAGATGTAAGAAATGTCCATAATCTAAAGTTGAATGTGAAGTATTTTATTTTTATTAGTGTAATTCTCACAAATAACCATATGAATATGATGTACTATACGTTCTAAGAAGATGAGAAGATAGTGGACAATTGAACTTTTAGATAAAGCTGAAATTTGTTGGAAACGTTTACATTGTTGTATTAAGAAATTTGGTCGCAAAGATGAGGAAAAATAAAGAAATCATACTTTAAGGACCAAAGGAAAAATAAAATGATGGAAAAGAATATACAAGAATAAAGCGCCAAATTAGTAAATTATTTTTAGGATTTAACTATTCACGTAGGATAAAATTATAATCACCATTAGTATTTGAAGTTTACTATAAATAAGCTAGAGAGACTTACCGGATTTACTTCGAAGACTAAAACCTTTCTACATTAAGCTGAACAGTCAAATATTTATTCACTGTAAATATGTACATACAAAGATGATGAGGAACAAAGACATATAATTATGTGATGTACAAATTACAAACTTACATCATGGAGTTAAAAAAAAAGTCATGGATGAATAACTTGACAATCAAAAAGGTACAATGATATTGTCTTAATTTCTAAAATTGTAACTTCATTGACATTGACATTTTCTTTCTCAAATCGTCGGTTAAATGGATATATTTTGAGACAAAATCATAAAATATCTAATGTTTAGAGTTAGATAAAACTTTAATTTTGAATATAAGGAAAAAAGTGTTTTTCATCTTTCTTTTAATGGTAAGCAAGAGATACGTGCAATGCATGTACATAAAAATTAATATATAATATGTGTATAACTGTGTATAATTCGTATATAATTTATATATACCGGCTAATAAAATAGACAGTAGTGAACGTAGCCGGCTATTTATGAAAGAGATTTTTTCATTCCTATATACTATTTGAAAATTTATTATCTTTAATGTCCATGTTTTAATTAATTACCCGACGCAAACAAATTTTGTTTACAAAATATATACAATCCATCTTAAAAGGCCATCAATCTATTATTTGTGCCTTCAATCAAGGAATTTAATCACAGCCTTTTCCTTTTTTCTCTCCTCTCTCCCCTGTACTCTGTTTCTCCCCTCGTCCGTCCAATTACTTACAAATTTATGTAAAAGATAGGGATGTACATAGGCCGGGTTGGTTCGGATTTTTCAATTACCAAACCAAACCAATAGTGTCGGATTTTTAAATCTATAAACCAAACCAAACCAAACCAAACCAAAGAAATCGGATTTTTCAATCTCGGATTTTCTCGGGTTTTTCGGATTTTTTCGAGTTTTTTCGGGTTTTCGGGTTTTTTTTTCCGATAAGTCTTCATAGCACAAATATATAACTTGTGCTCCACATACTTCTCTAATCTTACAAGGATACAACTATATAATGTATTTTTCAAGAAAATNNTACACAACTAAGCACTAAAGAAAAAGATAAACTAAGTTATGCATTTTCAATATAAACAATGCAAAACTAAAAAATAGATATCCACACTATTGTCATTTCTAGTGTTGAATTGAATTTTCTTAGTTATCATTAGTACTGATGTGAAGTTTATTTGAATTACTACCTTTATAAACTATAAAATTTGTTGGACCATTCAAGAATGTTAATTTCAAACTTGAAATAATATGTTTAAAGATAAAACTGTGAAAATATTTAAGAAATATTTATGAATTGTATTAAAAATAAATATTTATATGTATAAAATATTTGTAAAAATAGAATAAATGTAATATCGGGTTGGTTTGGTCTCGGTTTGATTTTTTTTAGTTAAAACCAAACCAAACCAATTATGGTCAGGTTATTTTTTCCAACACCAAACCAAGTCAAACCAATCCATGACCGGGTTTTTTTTTCCGATTTGACTCGGATTACCGATTTGGTGCGGTTTATCGGTTTTCTTTGTACACCCCTAGTAAAAGGATCAGCTTTTTTCGTGCATCATAAACTATTTCTAGTTTTGGAGTATTTATGCTATTCGAAATTGGTCCCTTCGATCATATCACATATAATTTTTCCTAATCTGGTAATAATAGTATCTTATAGAAGAAATTATCTACATACACAAAAACAAAAAGAAAACGAAAATCAAAACTCGTAAATATAGGTAGTCGCAGTTCTATAAATGGCAGGCAGACCATTGGAAGTAAGTAGAAACACAATATTATACCGGTTGTGTCCCAGGGGGCTAGTTTTTAAATATTTTTCTGATGTGTCTATGGGGATTTTGAGATCGGATTTAACTGAGAAGGCAAAAGTTTGCTCTTTGCCGGTAACGCCATGAATGGAACTTCCAGGAGAACCAGTACTATTTTGATCAGCCATTGCTTAGTTTAGTGAATTGTGAGATCGTTTTTTGCTGGGGAATATAGTGGCATGTAATTGCACATTATTTCTACCCCAATTATATACAACTTATCTATATTATTTCTACCCAGTTATATACAACTACAATGTCATACCACTTAAATACAAATTTTATACAATATGTCTTTTGTATATTTTGTATCTGACTTATACATAGTAAAAACAAATTTCATATAATTAATTATATATTATACAACATATCTAAAACTTTCATACATTATTTCTACCTAGTTAAATGCAATTACAATATCATACCACTTAATACAAATTGTATTCAATATATCTTTTGTATATTTTGCATATGATGTATACATAGTAAAAATAAATTTCATATAACTAATTATATATTATACAATTTTTCTATAACTTTACTACAATTTCTGCAGTATAATGTATGTCATGTCTTCTTCTTCTTCTTCGAGTTTCAATATGAAATTTAGTCAAAATTAAGTCTAATGTTTACCAAAATACCCTCAAAATTGAGATATAAACTCCAAACCATATTCCAAACTGTTTGCAACAACACTCAATCCAAACAAATAATGGTTTTTTAAAACCCAAATTCGAATTCAAAGCTTCAAAGCTTTTTAATGGCTATCAATAGTGAAATTGTTTTTCTCTTTTCCTTTGCTTTACATTACTGAAATTAGGGGTTGAGAGTTAGAGAGAGATGTAAAAAGAAATCTCAATTGTTTGCGACAACACCAAATTCAAACAAATAGAATTTTTTGAAAATGCAAATTCAAATTTAAAGTTTTTTAATGACCGTCAATGGTGAAATTGTTGCTCTCTTTTCCTTTGCTCTACATTACTGAAATTAGAGATTGAGAGATAGAGAGATACGTAGAGAGAGAAAAAGCGCATGAAAGACAAAGAGAGATGGAGAGAGAGAGAGCGCATGAAGGAGAGAGAATAAGGATGGAAAATAATTGATTCCAAATATAAAAGGATACACATTTAATTCCTAAAGTTTATAAAATTGATAAATTTGTATATAGGAGGTTATTAAATTGAAACTTGAGTAGGGAGGTAATAAGGTTTCCAATAGTCTATAAATCCCTTTATGTAAAGATCCCATATTTTTGTGGCCCAAATTTTTTTATATGTTCGTAGTAGGTCGTCTTTTAATTAGCTATCTGGTTCTATACCCGCTTTTTGTGTCACATTTTAACCTGTGCCCGCTTTGCAAAAAAAAATTGCAAGCGTACCCGCTTTTTCGCATAACTTCAGCATACGGGGCTGAAGTAGTAAAGGCAATCACACAAAACTTCAGCATTCTAGTAGCCGGGGTTGAAGTTTAGCTCTAGAGGTTAAGTTTTTGTGTTGTAACTGGGAAACTTCAGCTCTAGAGCTGAAGTTTTTTTATCACCTATTAATATTACATAATAGAGCTGAAGTTTCCAGTTACAAAGTTTTTGTGTTGTAACTGGAAACTTCAGCTCACCTATTAATATTACATACTAGAGCTGAAGTTTCCAGTTACAATACAAAAACTTCAGCCACCTATTAATATTACATACTAGTGCTAAAGTTTTTGTGTTGTAACTGGGAAACTTCAGCCCACCTATTAATATTACACACTAGAGCTGAAGTTTTTTGTATTGTAACTAAGAAACTTCAGCTCTAGAGCTGAAGTTCCTTCCGCAACTTTGGGTTTTCATCACCCGAATCTTAGTGGTACTGAAGAGGCTGCAGCTAATTCTCACTATAATAGCTCCCAATGGCTATATCACCTTAGTATAAAAAATGTAAGATCCGGTGATGTTGCTAACTTCCCTTTAATTTGTTTTATTTGTTCGATTTTTCTCTAGTCATTACCTATACAATAAACTATCTTTGTCATCCTTCAAATATTCTATTATTTTAATGGTAAAATTAATCCGGTAAGTTATATCTAGGCCTTTATTAATTATTGTTATTAGATCATATTAAATTCGAATGATTTGCAATGGTCCCAAAAATCTGTGTTTGTGGCTCAAGACAATAGAATAGAGGGGAGAAAAACTTATCAAAACCCAATATTGATAACCTTTTAAATATAAACGGGAAAAGGTTAACTTTTGGACTAAAAATAATAACCGAAAAAAAGGAAGAAGAAGAAGAAAACGAACGAGGAGGAGGAGGAGAAAGGAGCTGAAATTGTTTAAAAAGTGGGTACAGATTAAAAATTTTAAAAAAAATGGGTATGGGTTAAATGGGGACGACCAAATAGGACGCCCCGTGCAATTTTTACGGTTAGGGGCTACTATGTCTTTATTCAAGCCCATAGTTTTACCCCGAAATGGGTCAGAGAAATTTGGTTTAACTAACTTACTATGGTCAGACTAATCATTTTTTATACCAGTATAAGATCTACAGATTCAAATCAATCGACTATTATAAAAAAATATGGATTTTGTTTGCTTCGTACCAATGCGTTGGTGGGTCCTTAAATGGGTCCATAAGAACTTGGTTTTCTTGAGGGGTCTTGATGGAATTAGAGAATATAGGATGTGTTTTCTTGTATTTCGATGAATGTATTCAGTGTATATATACAAATTGCTGAGGAAAAATACAAAATTGCCTAACTGACTTATACATGTGTTTATTTCTAATTGAGTCTAAAATAACAAACTAAAGGAATCTATACAAAATGCAAAAGTAAATATACATCACTAATCATTCGTTATTTCCTTCTAGAAGATGTTGGGACTTCAAATATTTTCTAGCACATTGTTTATACTCCCTCTGTTCTAGTTTATGTGAAACTATTTCCTTTTTGGTCAGTTCCAAAATGAATGAACCTTTTCTAAATTTGGTAATAATTTAGCTTAAAGTTACAACTCTACCCTTAATGAAAAACTTTTATAACCACACAAATAATCTGGGCCCCATTTGGACTTGTTTAGGATCACAAATTCCAAAAGTCTTTATTTTTTTCTTAAACTTCGTGCCCACTCAAACAAGTTCCCATAAATTGGAACAGAGAAAGTAAATAAAATGGACATCCCAATTGCATCCACGTGGCCCTTCAATGGATGATTGTGATTGGTTTGAATTATACAATGAGACTTTGACTTCTTAAGATTTTCTTCCTTGTTTGTATCGAACAAAGTCATCTTCTTTCATTCTTTCTTCTGAGAGTGAATGCTCAAATTAATAGCCACAGAATTTGTGGTGCCAACATCCCCCCTTAAAGTTAGAGGGGTAGAAAACACCCAACTTGCCGACGATCCTATTATGCTGAGGGCCAGAAAGCGGTTTAGTAAAAGTGTCGACGAGCTGAGATGACGATAGAAAAAGAAAGAGAGATAAGTCCGGTAAGGAATTGTTAATGGACGAAGTGACAATCCAAGTCAACGTGCTTCATCCGCTCATGAAATACCAGATTTTTTGTGATATGGATAGCAACCTTATTATCGGAATGAAGAGAGATCGGAAGGGAAGGGGTGACAGATAAATCGGAGTAGGCGAACCAGCCAAGTAATTTCGGCGACGACACGCCGCATTAACAAATATTCTGCTTCAGCCAATGATAGGGTGATTGAAGGTTGTTTCTTGGATTTCCAAGAAATAGAAGATTATAACGACCCGACCGGTCGTTTAGAGCTTTTGCACTTTGCTCGCTAGTTCTCGGGCATGACTTGCCTCGTGTGATGTATTATGACTCATGTAAATCGTTGGTTTTGGTTTTAGGGTAAAAGGAATAAATTTGGAAGAACAGCTCCCAGTTTGAAGCTTGAAATTGGAAAGGTTTGACCAAAATTTTACATATTAGTATATTATCTCAGATTGGAATTTTTATGATTTGGTTAGCTCCATTGAGTGCTTTGTGACTTAGGAGCGTGATCGGAATGCATTTTAGAAGTCTGTGGAAGGTTTAGGCTTGAATTGGCGAAATTGAGATTTTGGCATTTTCCGGTTGATAGGCGAGATTTTGATGTAGGGGCCGGAATGGAATTTTGGAAGTGCAATGTCTCCGTTGTGTCATTTGTGATATGTGTGCAAAATTTCAGATTATTCGGATGTGGTTTGGTTGGATTTTTTATCAAAAGCGTAATTTGGAAGAATTTGGAATTCTTAGGCTTGAATCTGGTGCAAATTTTGGTATTTTGATATTGTTTTGGGAGTTCCGAGGGTTGGAACAAGTTTGAATAAGGTTTTGGGATATGTTGATGTCTTTGGTTGAGGTCCCTAGGGCCTCGGGTGAGTTTCGAAGGGTTGAACGGATCATTTAACGTTGAATAAAGCTGAAGATTTTGGTCATCAGCAGTTGCAACCATTTTACTCTTCACGTTCTCTAGTAGATGCTTGCGTTCGCGAAAAGTCAGCAGAGGAAGGTGTAAATTTAGCCTTCGCATTCGTGAGTCAGGCTACGCATTCACGAAGGGATACGAAATTGTGCATCGCGATTGTGGTGTTGCGTTCGTATAGAACGAAATGAGAGGATGAGCTTCATTGGAATTTATTCATCGCTTTCGCGATGGATGGAACGCATTCGCGAAGGTCCGTTTGTGTAAAGTATCGCGTTCGTGAAGATCTGGTCGCGATCGCGTAAGAGGAAATTTGGTCAAAGTAAACTCGATTCTATTGTGAAATCTACCTAATAAATCAAGGAATCTAAGCCTAAAATTGAAGAATTAGGGTTTGAGATTAAGAGACTTAAATTGGCAATTTGAAGGCGCAATTGAGGTCCGATTTTGATGTTTTTGGTATGTATAGACTCGTGTGAGGACAAGGATTCTATTGATGTAACCTTTGTCGGATTCCGAGATGTGGGCCTGGGGGCCGGGTTTGAGCTATTTCGGGATTTTGATGTAAATTGGATAATTTTTAGTGGGCTTCGTTCCAGTTGCATATTTTAATGATTATGTAGTGATTGTGGCTAGATTGGAGCATTTGGAGGTCGATTCGTGCGGGCAAAGCATCGCAGGCTAGAGTTTGGACCGGATCGAGGTGAGTAATGATTGTAAATGATATTTTGAGGGTTTGAAACCCCGGATTTACACATCGTAGTGCTATATTGAGGTGAGGTATACGCTTGATGACGAGCGTGGGGCCGTACACTATTGGGGACTTTGACTTGGTCCGTTCCGATTGATGATTTTGCCGCGTATTTGACTGAAATCTATTTATTATCATCATTATTTGGGCTAAATGCCATATTTGGGCTTTGTGACAACTATTTGAACCCTTCGGAGATTTTTGTTGATATTTCCTCAGTATTTTAACTTTATACTTGAACTCAGTCATGTTATTTCACATAATTTTCAAAACTCAGCCATCTTCATTCAGTTTTAATACTCAAATGAAATTTAAATGATGTTTTGGGCTAAGAAACACCGTTTTACTATTGCCCGAGAGGCTTATGTGATTTTTGACTGAGTAAGGCCGATGGTCTGTGTTGTGAGGATACCTTTTGGGTCGGACTGCATGCCGCAGCGGTGATACACTGATTTTGATTATGAGGCCGAGGGCCTGAGATTTTATGCCAGGAAGTGGCTTGATATTGATATGAGGCTGAGGGCCTATTTATGATACCACGAGATGGCTTGATATTGCGGTTGGGCCGTAAAGGGTCCCTCCTTCTACGCACACCCAGTGAGCGCGTGTACCCATTGTGATGTGAGATATAGCCTGACGGGCTGGTATTGTTCTACGTGATTGCCCGAGAGGCTGGTATTTTCTGAGATATTGGCCAAGTGGCGGAGTTGTTGACATTGTGCCCAAGGGGCGAACCTTTATTTGTTTATCTTTCATATTTACCTGTCATTTACCTGTTTAATTGTATATTTGTGTCCGATGGGCAGATTTCCGTGCTTATCTGTACTAGTTGTTCTGCATTCATTTGCATAATTGTTGAAAAGGTCATTTTCAAAGAAGTTTAAACTGAGCTGAGATGCTTTAAAGGATTTTACAGCTTCATTGCTTTCTTACTAGTTTTTTAATTGCTTCTACACAACATTTTGATGCGCTTTTCGTGATTTCTTACCATTCATACTTTAGTTAGGATTATTACTCATTGAGTTCGAGTACTCACTTTACTCCCTGCACCTTGTGTGCATATTAAGGTATTTCAGCATCCGGTAACGGGTATTGGCTGAGTTGAGGCAGAGTCGTTGGAGTTTTAGCGAGGTAGCTGCCCAACGTCCGCAGCACAGCTTTACTCCCTCTTGATGTCATTAAATTATTCTAGTATATTTTCCAGTATATTTTAGACCTTAGTAGATGCTCGTGACTTGTGACATCTATATGTCAGGCTATATTCATTTCCGCACTTATTTTATTTCGTTAAATCTGTAATTGTTGGAGATTTATCCTTATAAATAACTTAAATTGATTTGTTAAATTGTTAAAACTGAATTCGGGAATTGTTTCGGCTAGCCTTGTCTTCGTGAGAGACGCCACCACGATAGGGTCTGGTTTGGGGTCGTGACAAGTTGGTATCAAAGCCTAGGTTACATAGGTCTCACGAGTCCTGAACAGGTTTAGTAGAGTCTAGCAGATAGGTACGGAGACGTTTATATTTATCATCGAGAGACTGCAGAACCTTTAGGAAAACTTCACATTCTTGAAATTATTATTGTGCGTCCTTGATTCAGCTTGAAAAGTAACTCTTGAAATTTCTTCCACACGTTCATATGCACGCATGAGCGATCAGTATCAGATGTGCATTGATGGCTTGTGATTCCCTAATCAAGAGGCAAAATGTGATCTATGTGAGTTGATGTTGGGCCAGTCTAAAGGACTTGAGGCTGGATTTTTGCCTATAGCTTGAGCACTAAGGTGCTGATTGTGTGAGCACGTGTTCTTGAACTTATATGTTCGGTAGTGTCCATGTTAGTGGAAGTGATGACTAGGTTTCTATGGGGTAAGAATGTTAGTATTGCGAGATGTATCCATATGATTTGGAAACAACAAGGAGCGTCTGCTGGAGGATAGAAGAATTATTAGGTGCTTGAATTCCATCTTGATTCAAGGTATAGCCCTGAGTTATGGGCGTGCGAAGAATCTTTTCATGTTTCCAAGTTGGGAGTGAAGTAAATTTCATGTTGCGGTATGAGTTTAGACTCCGAAAGACTGAGTGACTGTGTAAAGTTTATGACAATGGGAGGTATGCAGAAAGGTTAGTTCGAGGTGAAGCATGTGGGTTATCTCCTGCGGAATGTTCGAAAGTTGTGCGATTTTTATGTTGTCTGTTAGAAGGTCTCATTTGCAAGTGAAAAATATGTGTTGTAATTTAAATTGCGACGCTTAAGATAGTGGGTGTAACTATTGCAAGAGTGAATACAAGATTTACAGAAGATTCAAGGTACCAGATGGTCTATGTTTCACGAGCTTATGAAGGATTGACTTTAATCTCAATATAGTATTATGGAAGAAATAGAGTATATGCGTTATGAGTTATAGGGTGTGTTTTGATCCATGGCTTCGAGCCAAGTGGGGGAGTCAGCTATTGACTGGTTGATTGCACAGTTATGTGCTATGTCAGTTCTAGTTTGAGGCGTTCAGGTGAATCAGTTATGGGCGGCAGAGGTTGATACCGAGGATGGCTCGAGCAAAGGAAAATTCTTAATAAGGTTATAGGATGCTTCACAGGTGTTTTAGAATCAAGGGATGTCTTGAGTTATTGTTAGTAAAAGATGCTCGCTGCGTAGAGCAGGAAGTTGCTTGGTTGTAATGGAATAATGTCATATTCTACGGTGTCAGAGTGCTAATGAGGCACGGGTTGTTCAGTTTGTTTAATAAGGATAATTGTAATTTGAGTAGAGTGGATAAATCTCAAGAATAGTTCTAATGGGTTCGAGGTTTTACATGTAATAGTTGGGTACCTTCAAGTTGTATATGTGCCAGAAACTGAGTTTTCATTGGAAGATGTCGAGACTTGTGGTATTTCCTATATTAATTATGGGATCCTATGTATCAGTATCGGAGCGGTAAAGGTAACAGATTTGGATTCGCGTGAAGTATCTTCAGAGTAAAGCATTTTGAACGTGGTGCTCTTGGGAATATCTGAGAAAGTATTCAGCAGCTTAAGAGCCTTAGACGGTGTGGCTTTATGCTTGGGTCTCGTGTGGCAAATCTAGGTTGAGAAATTGTGATGTTATAGCGAGAAGGAGCATCAAGTTGAAGGTAAATCAGAAGGAAACTCGGATAGATGGGATAGCTTGGTAGTAGGAAGAATCGGTATAGTAAGGATATGACTAGATCTTTAGATGCTTATGGGGTAATGAGTTCCTACAGGTGTTTTACGGTAATTCTCTTGGGTTTAGTGACCTGCGTTGCTCGGTCGATTTAGAAGGATTCAGTCCTGACGATTTAGCTTTGTGCATATAGAAATTTGGAGAGTCCTTGACTGTTTCCACTAGTGAGAGATGTATAATTTCTATGAGCATGGGGAGTATAGGATGCATAGTGGTTTTCTTCTAGATGAGATCAATGGAAAGTTCTTGGTTAGTGGAGTACATAGTTGCTTGTGTCTTGGAAGAGATATAAAGTTCTCACGGTATCCTAGGACGGTATAGTATATGCGGTATATTGTGGAGGATTGAGATTTGCGTGTGTAAGGTTGCGGTTCAATTCTGAAAGGAAGGCCATAAACTCTTAGGCAGCGGGTAGTTTCAGATAATTAGGGGAATGATCTTCAGATGATTTAGGGAATGGTACTACTAATTGGGGTAATTTGATGAGGGTATATGTTTCAGAGAAAGGTAATGTGATTAAGTTGATGGTACATCATTAGTATTGCGGCACTTTCTTGTTGGATCGACTGTTGACATTAAGGTTTACTTGGTGGTACGGAAGAATCATAAGAGTATCTCTCGTGGGAATGATCGGGTATTAGAGGTGTGTTGTATACTCGAATGGTGGAAATTAGGATCGGATATGGTAATTTGTGTACTGTACGGAGTTGGAGACTGGGAGTTCTCATATTCAGGCTATGTTGTGATTGTGGGTAGTATGTATCGGCATTGTTTAGTGACTATCGGGGTTTGGAGACCCAAGTGGATCTCTTGTGGCTTGGTATGTTAGATTTTGAACTTGATATTGGGTGCAGATTGGTTGTCTCCATGATGTGTTATTATGGGCTATTTTGCTAAGGCTGCGTTTTTGGCTATACCGGGAATGCCACTGATAGAGTGGCGAGGTTCGACAGATTATGTTCTTGGTAGAGTGGTTTCATATTTCAAAGACCTAGCGGAGGGTTGGGAAGGGTGTCTGCCTTGTTTGGGCTCTCGTGATGGGCATTAGCATAGAGGCTCCTCATATTGATTCAGTTCCGGTGGTGAGGAACTTTTCGGAAGTGCTTCTTGTGGATAGGCATGTCACCAGGCAAGGTTATTGATTTTGGTATTGATTTGATGTCGGGCACCATATCGTATGGTGCCGGCAGAGTTGATGGAGCAGCTTCAGGATTTTCATGATAAGGAGTTCATTGGCAGGCCAATATAGATGTGCATTCTAATTTGAGTCGGCTTGGTTGGCTCTGTATTGTATTGTTGAGGGATGTGTTGATTCGATTTATTGAGCTTATTAGTAATCTGGGGAGGTCTACGAGTTACCTTTCTGTGTTGTGAGGTGTTATAATTTGTTGGTTATAGGCACATATGGTACAGTTCTATTAGGGTCTCATAGTGGAAGTCAAGCGGGGAGAGTAATTGGGTGTTGTTCGGTGAATGTCGTATCGGTTATGTCCTTTTAGATTTGCATGGTGTATATTATTTGCTTCACCGTGGGTGTGATGATTTGCTTTGGTTCCAGACATCAAATTGTGTGTGGTTATCGATTTTGAGCATAGTGACTTGAGGTGTTTCATGTGGAGTAGTATTTGGATAGGATCACGCATTACAGCAAAGTTATGTGGAGATATGACCTTGCGGGTTAGATTCGTGTGTTCCATTTCTATGACGTGAGACGGGTTCTCAGCCTTTATTGTGGTGGTACTGGTGAGCTTGAGGTACAACTCTTTCATTTTGAGTCATTTTCATAATTTTAGTATGCTCGGACTGTTGCTCATTGGTGCGCGTATTATGCAAGTTGTGTCTTAGGCTTGTATTGGTGTGTCATGTCACAAGAGTAGTGTGTTGGATTAGAGGAGATCGTTGGGATCATTAATGAATACGAATAGATTCGATTTCAGCATGCTGGAAGGATAATATCGAGCTTCGGCTCAGAAATTTGCTGTGGTATTCGCTGAAGGAGAAGTGGCTTCATGAATGGTTGATCTGGGAAATGGTTATGGCTTACCACGTGTTTTAGTTATCATTGGCAGTATACGAAAATATTGGAATGAGACGTTAGTTGATAAGAGGTTTTCTACCGGTATTCGGTTGTTGTGTGTTGCTGTTGTGATTAGAAATTATCGCTACAAGTGTTTGAGTTGGGTGCTATATCATGTGATTGCACCTGAGGTTACAGGTATGGGCTATTACTGCTGGTTTGGGCCTATTCAGTGTATAGATATGAGATTCTGATCTTGTGAATGATTTCAGAAGTGGAAATGTGGTTCTAAGATTTGTGGGCTAGGTTGGATTGTGAAAATTCAGTTGCACTGTGTTATCGGACCTATAGGAGATAGGGTGACGTGGGATCACCCCCGGGTATATGCATGGTAAGGTTATTCAATGATTGGTTGGCTTTTGAAACAACTCCAAGTACGTTCAAGGACGAACGTATGTTTAAGTGGGGGATGATGTAGTGACCCGACTGGTCGTTTAGAGCTTTTGCACTTTGCTTGCCAGTTCTCGGGCATGACTTGCCCCGTGTGATGTATTATGACTCATGTAAATCGTTGGTTTTGGTTTTCAGTGTAATCAGAATGAATTTGGAAGAACAGTTCCCAGTTTGAAGCTTGAAATTTGAAAGGTTTGACCAAGATTTGACTTGTTAGTATATGATCTCGGATTGGAATTTTTATGATTTGTTTCGCTCCGTTGAGTGCTTTGGGACTTAAGAGCGTGATTGAAATATATTTTGGAAGTCCGTGGAAGGTTTAGGCTTGAATTGGCGAAATTGAGATTTTAGTATTTTCCCGTTGATACGTGAGATTTTGATATAGGGGTCGAAATGAAATTTCGGAAGATGCAGTAGCCCCGTTGTGTCATTTGTGACGTGTTTGCAAAATTTCAGGTTATTCGAATGTGGTTTGGTTGGGTTTTTTATCAAAAGCATAATTTGGAAGAATTTGGAATTCTTAGGCTTGAATTAGGTGTGAATTTTGGTGTTTTGATGTTGTTTTTGGAGTTCCGAGGGTTGGAACAAGTTTGAATAAGGTTTTGGGATATGTTGATGCCTTTGGTTGAGGTACCGGGGGCCTCGGGTGAATTTCGAACGGTTGAACGGATCATTTGAAGTTGAAGAAAGTTGCAGATTTTGGTCTTCAGCAGTTGCAAGCATTTTACTCTTCGCGTTCGTGAGTGGACCCTCGCGTTCGCGAAGAGTAAGTCGAGGAAGGTGAAAATTTGGCCTTCGCATTCACGAGGCAGGCTATGCGTTCACGAAGGACTACGAGATTGTGCATCGCATTTGCGATTGTGGTGTCGCGTTCGCATAGAAGGAAATGAGATGCTGAGCTTCGGTGGAATTTATTCATCGCGTTCGCGATAGATGAAACGCGTTCGCGAAGGTCCGTATGTGTAAAGTATCGCGTTCGCGAGGATCTGGTCACGATCGCGTAAGAGCAAATTTGGTCAAAGCAATTTTATGCTTTGCGAACGCGAGTCTTTGACTGCATTCGGGAAGAAGGATTTTTAGGCCTGGGCAAAAAGTTTAAAAGGTCGTCTTGTCCGGTAATGTGGGTTTTATTTCCTCCATAGTTGATCGTTTTTTGGAGCTTGTTGAAGGAGATTGAAGATGGATTCAAGGGGAAACATTTGGAGGTAAGAATTTTGGACTCAAAACTCAATTCTATAGAGAAATCTACCTAATAAATCATGGAATCTATGCCAAAAATTGAAGAATGAGGGCTTGAGATTAAGATACTTAAATTGGGAATTTGAAGGAGCAATTGAGATCCGATTTTGATGTTCTTGGTATGTATAAACTCGTGTGAGGACGAGGATTCTATTGATGTGACCTTTATTGGATTCCGAGACGTGGGCCTGGGTTCGGGTTTGAGCTATTTCGGTATTTTGATGTAAATTGGATATTTTTGAGTGGGCTTCATTCCATTTGCATATTTTAATGATTATGTACTCATTGTGGCTAGACTGGAACATCCAGAGGTCGATTCGTGCGGGCAAGGCATCGCGTGTAGGAGTTTGGACCGGATCGAGGTGAGTAATGATTGTGAATGATATTCTAAGGGTTTGAAACCCCAAATTTTCACATCGTAGTACTATATTGAGGTGAGGTACACGCTTGATGACGAGCGTGGGGTCGTGCACTATTGGGAACTCTGACTTGGTCCGTCCCGATTGATGGTTTTACCGCGTATTTGACTGAAATCTATTTGTTATCATCATTATTTGGGCTGAAGGCCATATTTGGGCTTCGTGCCAACTATTTGAACCTTTGAGGGAATTTGGTTGATATTTCGTCACTGTTTTGATTTTATACTTGAACTCAGTCATGTTATTTCACACTGTTTTCAAAACTCAATCATGTTCACTCAGTTTTAATACTCAAATGATATTTAAATGATGTTTTGGGCTGAGAAATATTGTTTTACTGCTTCCCGAGAGGCTTATATGATTTTTGGCTGAGTAAGGCCGATGGCTTGTGTTATGAGGATATCTTTTGTGCCGGGCTGAACGCTGCAGCAGTGGTACACTGATTTTGGTTATGAGGCCGAGGGCTTGAGATTGTACGCCACGAGGTGGCTTGATATTGATATAAGGTCGAGAGACTGTTTATGATGCCACGAGATGGTTTGATATTGCGCTTAGGGCGTAAGGGGCCTCTCAAGGAGTCTGTACACCCCCAATAAATAAGGGTACCCATTGTGATGTGAGATATAGCCCGAGATGCTGGTATTGTTCTACGTGATTGTGAGCACGTGATTTTTGCCCTAAGCAAATTATTCCAAAAGTTGCAAATTAAATAATTTTACAATTTTTAGA
>MU667638.1:0-22687 GCA_026770625.1 Nicotiana glauca
CTAAGCATTCTTTACCAACAGCAGCTCAAGACATACTATTATTTTCTCACACCTACGAAGCACCACGTAACCTTCATCAAAAATTTACTTTACTAGTGCCTTCCTCGGCTCAATTTCTGCAACCCAAACTGATCCGCCAGCATACCTCGAAAAGGAACCAACATAGCACATAACCGTGCAATCAGCTAATCAACAGCAACCTCCCCAACTTGGCTCGAAGCCATCTATCAGGACACATTTAGTAGCCCATAATACTTCTACTCTAATGATACCGCAATATTATAGTGAGATTAAACTCAAATCAACTACTAATTTATGAAAACACAGATCCTCGGATACTGAAATCCTCTACAAACCTCGCATTTATCCCCACATCAGCTGAATCCACTCTCTAAAGTGACCCAAATTTCCCAAATACAACACGCACCCTTCAATTACATATGAGATCTTATAACCATATACATAAGAATCGTACCCCTTAAGAACACTCCGCAGGAGATAACCCACCTGCTTCGTCTCAGTTTAGTATTTCAGCACACCTTCCACCATCATACACACAACACAGCCATTTTGTCTTCCTGAGTCTGAATGCATATTGCCACACGTAATGTACTTCACTTCTCCACTAGGAGATACAAAAGTATTCTTCACGTGCCCATAATTCGGACTACATATCAAGCCACAATAGGAATCGAATATAACAGTCCATCTACTATCCTACAGACTTCTTCGTCATTACCAAGTCATATAGAAACATTACACAGTACCAACATACTCATTACGTAGCCATCCAGCCGCCATTCCCACAATTAGGGACAATACTGAACATATAAGTTCATAACACCATCTCACAAAATCAGTACCTTGGTGCTCAAGCCATAAGCAAAGATCTGGCCTCAAGTCCTCCAGACTGGCCCTACATCAAACTCACGGAAATTACATCTCGCCCCTTCGATCGGGGAAACACCAGCCATCAAGACACATATACTACTGAGCGCTCACGTGCACATACAGACGCGTGGAAGGAATTTCAAGAGTTATATCTCAAGCTGAATCAAGTACGCACGATAAGAATTCCAAGAAAGTGAAGTTTTCCTAAAGGTTCTGCAGCCTCTCAAGGATAAATACAGATGTCTCTGTACCGATCCGCGAGACTCTACTAAACATGCTCATGACTCGTGAGACCTAGTAACCTAGGCTCTGATACCAACTTGTCACAACCCAAATCCCAAACCCGGTCGTGATGGCGCCTCTCGCGAAGACAAGGCCAGCTAACCAAAAAAACCCTTCCTTTTAATAGTTATTTAACATTTATAAAGCTAAACATGATTAGCATAATCAAAAGCGCGGAAAACAATGATAACAACAGGGAACCACCCCGTCACAGCCCGACATCGGGGTGTCACTAGTCATGAGCTACTACAGAGTTCACTAAAGTACTACAAGTCCAAAAATATGAACAAAGTCTGAAAGTAACATGAACAACATAAAATAAGGGAGAAGATCTCGTGCCGCGGACGCTAGCGGTCACCTGGATCAACTATGATAACAAACCTTCAATCAGCTCAAAACCCGCTACCGGGTGATCAAGTACCTGTATCTGCACACGAGGTGCAGGGAGTAAAGTGAGTACTCCAACTCCATGAGTAATAAAAGTAAATAATAGCTGAAAGCAAGAAATCACGTAAGGCACTCCATCATGCTATATAGAACAGTACAACCCTTTTTAGAAAACAGTAAAATCGTGAAATCCTTTGGAAAACATCTGGGCTCAGTTAAAACCACTTTTGAAAATGATCTTTTCAACAGTTTCCAAAAATACTGTCAAAACAATTTATGACACTATGCACAGAAATCCGCCCCTCGGGCAATATCCTCGTTCCTGGTCAGCCACTCGGGCCCCAACACTCAATGATAAGAAAGCACCAACAAAAGCAGCTAAATATCTCCAAGAATATCACAGACTACCAACAATGAACAAATGCATGAATGCAACGCAATGCAATGCATATGATGGTACATTCCAGTACCCACTGCGGCGCGCAGCCCGAGCCACCCACGTTAAATTATCATAGACGACGCTCACTGGGGGTATGTACAGACTCTGGAGGGGCTCCTACAGCCCAAGCACAATAACAAGCCATCTTGTGGCATCAAATCTAGGCTCTTAGCCTCATATCAATATCAGTATAATCATCCAGGCACTCGGCCTCAATATCAATGAACATCGCTACAGCGCGCAGCCCGAGCCACCCATAATCAGTATAACACCGCTGCGGCGTGCAACCCGAGCCACCCATAATCAATATAATACTGCTGCGGTGCGCAGCCCGATCCATGCTCTGTCTAGAAAAATAATCATAAGCCCCTTGGGCATTTATAAAACAGTAGTTCTCAGCCTGAAATATCATTTAAAATATTATTTGAATTTTTAAAACTTAGAAGTATGGCTGAGTTTACAAAACAGTATTTAAAACCTTGAACTGAGACCAAATGATATGCAAAAATATGCTAACACAGTAATATCAATCCCCGAAGGATTCTACAAGTCGGCACGAAGCCCAAACATGGCAATCAACCCAAATTATGATGATAACAAGTAGTTTCAGTCAAATACGCAGTAAAATCAACAACCGGGACGGACCGAGTCACAATCCCCAATGGTGCTCTACCCCACGCTCATATCCGGCGTGCAAGTCACCTCAATACAACACTATGATGTGCAATTGCGGGGTTTGAAACCCTCAGGATATTATTTACAAGTATTACTCACCTCGAACCGGTGAAATTCCTCGCTCGCGACGCCCTTGCCCCTCAAATTGGCCTCCACGCGCGTCGAATCTAACCAAAATCAGAGCCAACACATTACAATATGCCAAGAGAACAATACCCAATCGAAAACAATCAAAATATAGCAAAAATCCTGAAACTAACAAAACCCGAGCGCCGGGCCCGCTTCTCAAAAAATTACAAAACTTAGATTACAGGATTCCTCGTCTCGCCACGAGTCCATACATACCAAGAACTCCCAAATCCGATCTCAAATGACCTATCAAAATCCCAATTTGGAATATCAAAAACTCAAGCCCTAGCCTCCATTTTTAACCTTTAATTCCTTGAGTTTTCAGTGTTAATCCATGTTTATACACAATAATATCATAATCTAAGTCCAAGAATCCATACCTGATGAAGACTCTCGAAACCCTCTTCAAAATCGCCCAAAAATCGCCTTAGTCTGAAGTCCAAAATGTTTGCTCTTTCAAATTCGTGAAGAAGACTTAACTTATTATTCTGCCCAGATTTCCGCTTTTGCGGTTTGAACTCCACACCCGCGGTTATCGCTTTTGCGCCCAATCCACCGCTTCTGCAGTTCAACTTAAGATGTGCAAGACCGCTTCTGTGGCAAAGTATCCGCTCCTGCGGACCCGCTTCAGCGGCCAGGATTCCAGTTCTGCGGAACCTGCCCTGAGCAACATTTTCGCTACTGCGCTCCCATCGACCGCTTCTGCGATACCGCACCTGCGGTCCCAGAACCGCAGGTGCGAAAATACCAGAACCTGCAACCTTAAACATGCAACAAACTTCAAAACTCTCCATTTAACCACCCAAATTTACCCCGAGGCCCCCGGGACCTCATCCAAAAGCACAAACATGATCTATTACCTTATTCAAACTTGCTCGAACTATCAAAATACTATCGTTCACATCAAAATAATCAAATTTCACCAAATCAAAGCCTAAGTTCTTCGAGAACTTCCGAAATGCATTTTCGATCAAAAACCCAACCAAACGATGTCCGAATGACCTGAAAATTCGCACACACATCCAAAATCACCTAACGAAACTACAGCAATACCATTCCGACCCTCTAATCAAATTCTCACCCATCAACCGGAATTCACCAAAATACTAACTTCGCCAATTCAAGCCTAATTCTACACCGGGCCTCCAAAATCAATTCCGATTGCACTCCTAAGTCACAAATCACTTTCCGAAGCTAACCAAATTATCGGAAATCACATCCGAGTCCTCTAACTCAAAATTCAACTTCCGGTTGACTTTTCCAAATCAACCTTTCCTTAAAGAGACTAATTGCCCCATTTCCTACCAAATCCAATCCGAGTCAATTCAAACTCACCCAACACATATAATAAATCATGAAAAAGCAATAAACGGGGAAAACGGGACGGTAACAGATGAGACGACGGGTCGGGTCGTCACAATTTGATTGCAAGAAATCGCGTTGTTAATGTCTTTGTAGGAACTTGAATTGTAAAAGATTCTTCTATTATGAAGGAATTTTGTAATACTTTTCTAAGCAAATTCGTTGCTAAGGTGCAAAGCTCACCTATGAATTTTAGTTTCTTGTAGTAAAAATCTAATGTTCTGATTGTGTCTTTGTATTCAAGACATGGGAAATGAAGTTTTATTGAAAGCTTTTGTGAAAATAGCTAACGTAAGTTTTCCATCTAAAGTCTTGAGAATGAATATG
Source organism: Nicotiana glauca (assembly GCA_026770625.1). Classification (NCBI taxonomy): domain Eukaryota; kingdom Viridiplantae; phylum Streptophyta; class Magnoliopsida; order Solanales; family Solanaceae; genus Nicotiana; species Nicotiana glauca. The sequence continues at coordinate 4,493 of MU667638.1, forward strand.
TAATGTTTTTACATTAGTTTTCCACCTAAGATCATATGACTACTTAGTCATATGTATTAATGGTGGCTTACTGTCACGTGGGGTGGGAGTGGGGTGGGGTGGGAAAAGTTAATCTTTATCTACTTATAAGGTAATTATGTAATGTCCCGTTACCCGATCACTAACCAATTAGTCACATAATTAAAAATTGTCTCACATTACTTATAATTCTACTAATTTTTAATACACTTTATACATCATACTACAACCGTCATATTCTACCTTGTACGGTACTAGTCCATAAATATCAGGTATTATCGCTCGACCCGTATTTTATCCCAAATCGATAACCTTCAACGAAACTCATTTCCATCAATTTGTGTACCCTTTATCCTTCATTGCACTTACTTATTGCTTGTTATAAATAGCATAAATATGTTAACCTCAAGTTTATCTTATCCTCGAGTCTACGTCGATTAACTGAAGATGAAACTTTAACGTACGAAAACGCGAGATGTAACAATGCCCCTGTTATAACAAGCATTTAACTACTCCTTAACTCCTCACATAACAGTAAGTAGTACAATAGATTAGGGCTACTAAAGATCGGTGCTTAAACAATACAAGTAACTTGTTATTACTCATTGAACTTATACTGATAGAGTGTATACTAACTCAAAGTGGGGTTCCCATTCCTTGTATTTAATTTAAAGGTCTCAGCCCCATCCCTTCACAAGTTTGTTGTACTACATCTCTACTCAATGGCTTCATAAGTGGATTAGCAAAATTCTTATTTTATCTAACATATATTATAGCTATACCTCCATTTGTAATTAATTCTCTTATATAAGCATATCTTAAGCTTATATGTCTCGATTTCCCATTGTATATTTTATTGTGAGCAACACACATTGTAGTATCACTATCACATAATATGGAAATGGCTGGTATAGGTTGTGGACACAACTTTATATCAAGTAACATATTTCTCAGCCATTCTGCTTCTTTTCCAGCAGCTGCTAATGCAATGAATTCAGTTCCCTAGTAGAATGGGAAATACATGTTTGTTTCTTGGATGCCCAACTAATGACTCCCCCGCGTAGAGTAAATACCCATCTTGATGTGGATTTAATACTTATAATCCAACTTGCATCGGAATATCCCTCTAATACATTAAGGAAACTATTATAGCAAATGCCTAAGTGCTTACTATATTTTAAATATCCAAGTACTCTACTGTAACGGCCAGACTGGTCGTTTTGGGCAATTGCATTTGATTTGAAAGTTTAAGGTCTCGAGAAGCTTCATGTTATGTGTATTGACTTACGTTCATGGTTGAATTCAGTTAACGGATGATTCAGAGTTAAATTGGAAGAAGGGAACTAGATTTGGAAGTTTAAATAGTGAAAATTTGACCAGAATTGGACTTTTGGGTAAACGGCCCCGGCATGGGTCGTGGATGATCTCAACAGCATTGTATGGTAATTTTGGACTTAGGCGAGCGTCCGGATTCAGATTTGGAGGTCCGTAGGGTAAATTGAGGAATCTCGTCGAAAGTTGGAAAAGTTGAAGTTTGGAAAATAGAGAAGTTTGACCCATAGTTGACTTTTGTGATATCGGGGTCAGAATGCAATTCCGAGAGTTAGAGCAGCTCCGATATGTCATTTTGAATTTGTCTACAAAATTTGACGTTATTCCGAGTTGAATTGGTAGGTTTTTGCATGAGATTTGATATTTGAAGCTTCGGAAATTCATAAGTTTGATTTTGGTTTGATTCGTTGTTTTGGTATTGTTTTATGTGATTTGAAATCTCGAGCGAGTCCGTGTTAGGTTATATGACCTATTTGTATGATAAGGCGGGGTGCCGGGAGCCTCGGGTGTAGTTCGAATGGGCTATGAGTCATTTTCCCTATGTTTGAATTGTTGTTCTGCTATCTGGTATTTCGTTCCATGTGATCGCATAGGCATAGCCGCAATCGCGTAGCACAATTTTAACCTGCCATAATTTCCTTCTATGCGATCACATTGATTCGTTGGTGATCGCATAGCACAAATTTGGACAGCAACATTTTCCTTCTATGCGATCGCATTGGTTCGTTCGCGATCGCGTAAAACGTTTTAGGCCAGTAGCTATTTTCTTCTACGCGATCGCATCATTTCTCCTGCGATCACATTGAACAAACACCTGGGCAGAAGAATATATTCCAAAATCGAGGGTTACACCATTTCCATCATATTTTAACTTCTAGAGCTCGGTTCTTGGCGATTTTTGGTGGGTTCTTCAAGAAATTCGATTGGGTAAGTGTTCTTCAACTAGAATTAAATATATTTCATGATTTTTTCTTTATTTTTATCATTTAAATTGTGTTTTGGTTTGGGGAAAGAGTTCGTTTTTGAAGAAAAATGTCAAAATAAAAAATTATTATTTGAGGGACCAAATGGTATCGGAATTGGATAAATTTTGTATGGCTGAACTCATTTTGGAATGGGTGATCGAATTTTTGTAAAATTTGACGGGTTCCGAGATGTGGGCCCGGGGGTCGACTTTTGGGTCGATTTTTATATTTTTGTAAATATTAAAACTTTATTATTCAGAGTAGTTCCTTATTCGATTTATGTGTGTTTTGGAGTAGTTATAGTTGGATTTGAGCTGTCTGGAGGTCTTTTCGCCCGAGAAGTCCATTTTAGAGTACCGAGTTGTCGTCTTTGAGGTAAGTATCTTCCATAACCTAGTGTGGGGGAACTCCCCTTAGGAATTGAGTCTTCTATGCTAATTGCAGTCCATGCATGCGAGGTGACGAGTGTGTGCTCAGACTTATTTGTGGGAAATTTACCTCTAGGGTTCTTAGGTCCTTATGTGCAAAGTATCTTGTTATGATTGAGTTTCTTAGTTGCTTAAATTGCCTCTACATGCTCCATATGACCTTGTTAGCTTTCCTCTAGTTCTTACTTGTTAAATTGACCCTAAATTGCCTTATTTGAAGTGATTGACTTCCTTATTGTTTCAATACTTCTTGGTTGTGAGTTCCTCTATGACTTCGTGCAAATAGGTTACATGCCCAATTATTGTGGTTGACGGTGTAGTTATTACGTGCTTATTATGATTTGTTGTGTAGTTGAGGTTTCATTGTGAAGTTAATTGTTGGTACAAGTTTGGTTATACCTGTGGCGGCGCTAACATTTCCGAGCCTCTTTCTTATTTCAAGGTATGGCACTAACAAAATAGGGAGTCTCAACCAGTAAGCACATCCCCTGAGGTAAGAAGAGAAGGTTTCGGCACAGTTTATATATATACAGTTCAAATAATATCAAAACGGTAAAAAATATCATTTGCACATTTAAGCTCAATCATATAACAAAATCAGATAAAGCCAAACACAACAATTATTCTAAGCTCGAATTCTGAACCCTGAACCAAAAGTTCTAGGTTTTGGTCCCCAGCAAAGTCGCCAGAGCTGTCACACCTCCTTTTTCACCTACTATACCCCGTGAAGGGTATAATAAAGAGAGTTTTTCCAATTAAAAGACAATCAAAACGGGATTATTATTAAAGATTCAGAGTCGCCACTTGGGAGATTTATGGTGTCCCAAGTCACCGGTTGAATCCCGAATCGAAAGATTGACTCTGTATTACAGTCTGCGAACCAGAAATTTGAGTAAGGAATTCTGTTAACCCGGGAGAAGGTATTAGGCATTCCCGAGTTCCGTGGTTCTAGCACGGTCGCTCAACTGTTATGTTTGGCTTAAATTATCTGATTTTAACACTTATGAACCTATGTACAAATTTTAACTTTAATCGTTTTTTATTTATTTTTAAAGAATGTTGAACATCGTTTAAAACATGTCTTTGGATCGCGTCACATGAAATGCACCTGCAATCCGGAACATATCTTATTCAACATTTTGGGATTTGAATTTGGGTCACATGAAATGCACACCTGAGTTTACGAAGGTAAAAATTAATAAACACGCGCCTAAAGAGACTAACACGTTATTATCTTTTGGGAAGGCCGTGAAATCTTCTAAACGGCTCATCCCGAAGTCTAAGCAATTATTATAACCATTTATTGAGGGCCCCGCAATTTATGCATTTACCTTGGCGAGGCTCGTCTCACTTTATTATTTAAAAGGCCAATCCTAAAAGAACTATGCTTTTCTATTTTTTATTTGTCTCTAAAATAAAGTAAGAGTCCTAATTAACTTATTACTGGATTAACACACAACGGGAGAAAAATTACGTTCAGGCCTACATCAAAACTGGCCAGTCTCAAATATCAGCCCTAGGCCCAAACGCACACAGTCATAAAAAGGGGCCTGGGCTTGCTCGTTAGTGAACTGAGGCTTATACCTCTTGAAAAAGTGGTCAAGCCCAAGTGATTAAACCAAACACTAAAATTCCATTTAAACAGATATTCGCTAACTATTATTCTAATTCTCGACTTAATTTCGATATCATTTGACAGAACAGTCCTGCTAACTCATTGAAGACCAGGCCCTTGCAAGAAGGCCCAATTTAAATTCCCTTGCGACTGCTGACCACACCAGGGTTCGAGCTTGGGCGGCAGCACAACACCACACGACCCCAGTTAATTCTGAAAGCAGTCTATAGAAATCACCTTTACACTTAACACCAGTTTTACTTTTTTTAAAATGCCTGTTCCACCTGCTTCCCTTAACAATACACTTGAACAAGACCAGTTGAACTAATTTAGTGTGCTACTCGAACTGATATTATTTACTCAAATGGTTCAAGATTTTAGAACTAAACATACTTAACTAACATGCTGATTTCCATTTGAACTATTTGAACCTGTTTCTTTACATGCAAAGCTATTTGAACCTGTTTTGTAACTACTGAAAACGAATCCAGCTTACACTACACTACACTTCATAGCTAGTAATCACAAACTAAGATTAATTACAATTGATGGCCAGGAAATTCACATGTTTATAGAAATAGATTCAATCAGTCCACAAATTTAATAAATAGTCCACAATTATTATCACTAATTACACTGAAACATTGAACAACTAATAATTAACTATGCTTCCATTGAATTCATACTCAACCGAGGATTCACATGATATTGGGGCTCAAAGCATGTACCTGGCAATTGAAAATGAAGCAAGAAAAGGAAAGAGGTCAGCAGCAGATAACAGGCAAGTAGTAAACTGATGTTTGGAACAATTCAGGAAGCAACAACAGCAGTCCATGAGCAATTTCAAAACCAGCAAACTCAAAAACAAGTTCAAAAATCCAATGAGGGATCAAACAACAACAACTTTATCCTTAAAACTTCCCAAAACCAACTTGAACACACCCAAGGTCTCGGGCAATGGAACAGTAACAATGATTTGCCTTACAACTTTCTATCCCTCTATGCCTTTCAAATTCCACAACTCTCAAAACTGTCTCAAATGCTGTCTAAGAACTGATTAAAATGCTCTCTTAAGGTCTGAAAAAAAAGGCCCCTCACTCTGTCCTCTCCCTTTCTATTTATATGCAGACCACAACCAGCTCTTAGGAGCACTACCCCCAATTAAGAAACTAATTATCTCCATCCTATTCCCTGATTCCCAGCCTTGAATTCATTAAATAAATACACTAGTTTATTGGTATATTAGTATTTTACTGACAGACCACTACTAAGTGTCTAATTTCATTATTTAATTCGAAGGTGTATGGGCAGCCTGAATTTTAAACTCAGGCATGCCCTGACAGCCAGTGTTGTCTTCCACTTAGTCCTAAAATCTTTATTCAATGGATTAATTTAAACTTCTTAATCAATAAACCCTAATCTGAACGAACAAATAGGATATACATTCGAGGGAATGAACCAGTAGGTTCATGTGACAATTAAGACAACATTTCAAGTATTTTCAAAGCATTCATCTGACCAAGCAATTCAAAATGTGATGAATGACTAAGCATTTTAATCCAATGATGCATTAATATTTAATTTTAAGCATACGAACAAACCTAGTTCAACACAGAACAGAAACAGAAATGAAAATGAAGATGAAATAAAAGAAAAGGGAATTAAAATACCTAATTATCAGGCGAGCCAAATACTAGAGTTACTCCTTGTTCCTTCGATTTGGATTGAAACGGACCTTAATCGTGTGTTTTCAACATGAAAGCACACGGCTAAGGTCCAATTCGGTCCAAAGATCCTCCTATGCCCGCTGAGTTTTGAATTAAAGAATTAGGGCTCAGTTTTCTGTGATTCAACATTCGAGACCCTGGAGGAGGATTTGAGGGAAACTATTGGTGGATTAGAGGTGAGGGGATGAAGGAGATCATGGGGTGTGAGTTTGGGATGGTTTAGGTTTAGCGCCGCCACCAGGGGATCTCGTGGCGGCGCTAGGGTTCATGTCTTCAAACTGACATTTGACGGGTTTTGGGCTGATTCGAGGGAAGCTAGTAATGGCTACAGGACGAGGGAGGTTGTGTGGTCAAGTGGTGTTTATTTGGGGTTAATTAGACGAACTAGGGTTTTTGACTGATTCTTTGATTGAAGATTCGAAGACATCGATTGGGATTCGAGAGAAAGGGTTTAGGGATTTGGGATGGGGAGATCGAGGGGATCTTAGGGTGTAAAAATGGAGGTGTTTGGACCATCGGAACCGCCGTGAGGCGATTTCCGGTGGGTGGTCGATGGTGGTTCGCGGTGGAGGGATTTTGGGTCTCTGAAGCTTAGAGAGGATGAGCCGGGAGGGGGGGGTTTGTCTTGAGGGGGAGGGGTATGGTTTGTCCTTATATACTGGCTGCGTGAATGAATCCAAACCGTTGGATCTAATGAGATCAACGGTTTGGATCACTTTATTAAAGAGAAGCGACGTCGTTTGGGGTGGTAACAGGGCGGACCAGGTGTGGGAGACGGGTCGGGTTATGTGACGGGTGAGGCTCAGGGGTTTTGGACCATCAGATTAGGATCAAATGGACGGTTGGGATTGATTGCTATCGAAACGACGTAGTTTGACCATCCTACTACGTCATTTCACCTGTATTTGAGACTGGACGATTTAGACCGGGTAGGAGGGTAATTTAGGCTGGGTAAGGGGTGTGTGGATTGGGCTGTTTTGGCCTAATCCGATTTTTGTTCTTTTTCTTCTTTTTCTTTTATTTCCTAATTAATAAAAATCAAATTTCTAAATTAACTTATAAATCACATTAAAAATACTAATTAATTCCTAATAAAAATTATCATACACAGTTAAATGCCAAAAAATAACACATTTTGGACATTAAATGCTAAAAATAAAAAGTACATTATTTTTGTGATTTTTCACTTTGTAAAACAAACTTAATTACTCCTAATTGTAGAATTAAATCCTAAATGCAAATGCGACATATTTTTGTATTTTCATTAATTCAAACAAACAAACGTGCACACACAAATGCAAACGATTACTAAAATATCACAAAATTCACAACAATTGTAAACAAACACAATTATTTTATTTTTAATTTTTTTGGGAGTGATTCTCATATAGGGCAAAAATCACGTGCTCACAGCTGCCCCTCTTTATCCGGAAACACGAAGAGTTTTCGTGCAAAGATAAAGTGAGCGGATACGAGCGATTTTTGCCCGTTTGAATACTCCATGTGAAGCATTTTTTGAAAGATTTGACTGAACCTTTGCTTCAAAAGGTCTCCTACATATCCCTGGCTAAAAAGAGAATCAGGTCAATGTAGTTCGGGAAGTTTTGGTAGCTGGGACTACCGTGGAACTGTGATTTTGCTGTTACTGCTTACCGACCTCCTTATTACACCATGTTAAAAAGAAAATAAGAAGCTAGACTAAACTAGTCTATGAATTACAAAATCTTATCTAGATCTTCAACTTGCTCTTCCTGTGTCTCTTGTTGCCTTGCTTGCTCTTGTGTTTCCTCTGATATTTCTTTATTTCTGATTTAACTTGTATTCTCTTTTGATTACCGAACTCGAACTGCTTATTTCCTTCTTGTGGGCTTTGAATTATTTTTCCTTCGAAGCTTGAACTGCCTTCTTCCGACTACAGTTGCCTTCCTTCTGATTTTTGAATTTGAATTTGTGCTGGGGATTTTTGTTGTAACCTTCCGCTCTCCCGGCGGGTTGCTGACTTCTTGAATTAAAAAGGTACGCCTTTCCGTTCTCCAGGTAGGCTCCTGACCTCAACTATAACTTAAAATACAACTCCTTTCTGCTCTTCGGGCGGGCTCCTGACTTCAACAACAACTTAAAAAATAAAATGCCATTCCGATCTCCAGGCGGGATCCTGACTTCAACAACAACTTCAACAACAACTTAGAAAATAAAACGCCATTCCGATCTCCAGGGGGCTCCTGACTTCAACAACAGCTCAAAAGTATAACGCCATTCCGATCTTCAGGCGGGCTCCTGACTTCAACAATAACTTAGAAATATAATGCCATTCCGATCTCCAGGCGGGCTCTTGACTTCAACAAAAACTTAGAAAATAAAATGGCATTCCGATCTCCAGGCGGCCTCCTGACTTCAACTACAACTCAAAATATAACGCCATTCCGATCTCTAGGCGGGCTCCTGACTTCAACCACAACTTCAACTACAACTTAGAAAATAAAATGCCATTCCGATCTCCAGGCGGGCTCCTAACTTCAACAATAACTTATAAAATAAAACGCCATTTCGATCTTCAGGCGGGCTCCTAACTTCAACAACAACTTAGAAAACAAAACGCCATTCCGATCTTCAGACGGGCTCCTGACTTCAACTACAACTTCAACTACAACTTAGAAACCAAAACGCCATTCCGATCTCCAGGCGGGCTCCTGACTTCAAAAACAACTCAAAAATATAACGCCATTCCGATCTCCAGGCGGGCTCCTGACTTCAACAACAACTTAGAAAATAAAACGCTATTCCGATCTCCAGGCGGGCTCCTGACTTTAACCACAACTTCAACTACAACTTAGAAAACAAAACGCCATTCTGATCTCCAGGCGGGCTCCTGACTTCAACAACAACTTAGAAAATAAAACGCCATTGTTCCCCCTTGCCTCCTGAACCATTTTCCTTCTAACTTGAATTATCTTTCTTCAGAACTGCTTCCCTCAAAACTTGTATTGTCTTCCTCCTTCAAAACTACTTTCCTCAAAACTGGTGTTTCGTTCTTCTGCAAACTGCTGGGGATAACACTTTCAAAATAGGTTATCTTCCTTCTTCAAAGACTACTTCCCTTAAAGCTGGTGTTATCTTCCTTCTTCAAAAGTACTTCCTTTAAAACATGTGTTTCCTTCCTTTGAAAATCGCTGGGGATAACACTGGCTTTTTTTTTTCTTTTCTTTTTTTTTCTTTTAACTTGTGTTATCTTCCTTCTTCCTCAAGGGGGTACCTGACTTCAGGAAAATTTTCAAAATGAAAGAAATTTTTTCTTGCCCCAGTTTGACAACTCTCCTTGTATCACACCTTTCCGCCATCAATAACATTTCCTGCCCCTGTTTCAAACCAAAGAAAATTCTGTCAGTAGTGTGGTGGTTGGCTGTGATGCTCCTGTTGGGGATGGTTTTCCTTTTCTCTTTTCCATGCTCTGCGTTGTCCGGCCATCTTGAAACGTGGCTGATAACTTTCGCCCTTCTTGACGACTCCTTATTCACAAACCTCTCACCGTTGTTTTCCACTTTTATCCTCTTATCTGACCCCATATTCTTTCCATGGCAGCTGATCCCACTTGAAGGTCTTGCATGTTTTACTGATAAACCACTTTTTTCGTCATCCGTGTCACTGAAATACCTTTTCTCCGTTCAGACCCAGTATCTTTCTTTGTGGCATTGCTCGTGAACTGGCATTTCCCTGACCTTTGGGTCTCATATGAATTTCCAAATTACGTCAATCGCTCTCCGCATTTTTCTTTCTTGATTTGTCCGCTGTCCTTGGCCTTATACCCTTCGATTTCGGCTGGGGATATCCTTCTTGACACTGGTCCACCCTTTTGTCAATCTCATCATCAAATATTCCCTTGATTCATTCACCCTGGTCCTCCTCTTGTTGCACTGTCCATGAATGGACCGATCCTGGGTATTTGTACGAATCTCAAAATATGTTGACTATTACCAGCTCAGTGCATTTTTGTTGTCCTATTCTGACTTATACCACTTTGATGTACTAGTCAGATCTCGTCTTGCATAATTGGAAAGTTGATGGCAAATTTTGAAGTCATTTCTTGTTTGTTCTGACCAAACAGACTCAGGCAGAGGAAACGAACAAAAATAAAAGGAACAGAGTAAAAGACAAAAGAAAGAGATGACTCCTAGCAAGAAAAACTATAAAGTAAAACCTATCTAACGTGGACACCAACTCTAATGGCCATGACATGCACATGTAGCCTATCCTCCGTCGTTAATCGCCTTTCACAGTCTTCGTCTGGAGCTTTCCCGTCTGATTCTCAATCTTCACTCGACATGTAGTGCCCGAAGGGTCTTCACTACCAAGCCTCTCTCATTTTGGTTTTTCTCTCAACTTACAGCTGCCTCAAGATGCCCGTGAAGGTTTTCACCGCTAAGACTCTCTCATTTGTATTACTTTTCAGCTGGGGATTGGGGTGTTACCGATAAGACTCTCTCATTTTATTTCTATTCTGCTGGGGATCAGAGTGTTATTCTCGACTTCCATTTGCCTGACTTGGCATCTTTTGAAGACTGATCGGAAGGTCTTTCTTTGGACCGTAATGTGGGATTTTGGATAGTCTAGAAAGAAAGGGTATTTAAAGGCTCATAACGCATCAATTTGGGTTCGAAATTACAACCTTCGGAACCAGATTTCTTTACATCAAAAATACTTATGCCCTAGTTTCTTGCTTGGGGATTTTTTTTTGTTACACTATGACCGAGCCGTGAAGCGCCTACGTATCCTCTTTGAGGAATCATATCAAACGTAGTTCCCAATTCCTTGCTATTCTAGTTTTCCTTTCCACTTATTATTTTTCTTTTTTTCTTTTCTTTATCTCTTTCTTTCTCTTTTGTTGTTTTTTGTTGTTTTCTTTTTCTTTTTTCTTTCTTTGCTACTGATTCCGAACGTGGGGTATGAAAGAAAATAAATAAGGCTCTAAGGGTTAACGACGGATAAAGTGTTTAGATAGCAGAACAAAATGCCTTCGGCATTTCAATCTTCAAAACATGCCAAGCACAAATAACGCGATTAAACAAAGATTTGTAACATCTTCTGATCGCGTAGACTTGATAGCTGTATTCACATCTTTGCTTTCTTCATCGGTTAAATACAAAGCACCACTTGGGCAACACTTTCACTCTCATTACCGTGAACGACCCCTATCAGTTTGGCACACATGCCTTCAGGGTTTCTTTATATTTTATCTGCCCATGGTTCCACATGGTTTGGGCTTCAAATGACCTCAAACTGTTTTTATTTCCCTTAAGTGTCCCAATCATCTCACAATGGCTTTATGATTAACTTTTAAGATTAGGCCTAAACTATGCGTGCATGTCATGTCAATAGAATCGACGTTTGAACAAAAAACAAAACAAAAGGATAAAAAGGAACTAAACAAAGAAGATGACTGGAGGTAACAGAAGACCGGAATTAGCATTAGACAAACTGTGAAATGGTTCGTATAACAAAACAACAAAAGCAACTGGAGTACAAGCTTGGAACAAACCTGAAACAAACCTAGATGACACTAGACAAGCCACTACGACCAAACAAGCTAGACAAAATGAAAGGACAGGAGGATTTGAGTCACAAGACAATATTCGGGTCACAACCCTAAAAATAACCCGGACAACAGAAATGAAAGCAAAATAAACCGCCAAAACTCTACTCCGGCTGACCAAAAATGGAGCGTCTTCCCAATTACCAAGCACGACATCTTAGCCACTGAGATTTGCATGAATATTTCCGAGACCACTATCTGTTTCAATAACTTCAGCTTCAGTCAACAAGTTCCCAAGAGGATTCACGTGCTCCCTGTCACTGTCATTGATCACAATCACCCCTTCTTGAATCATTCTTTCTATTTCCCCTTTCAAAGAACGACAACTCTCAACGCTGTGCCCTTGGACATTGGAGTGGTATCTGCATCGTGCAGTAGCATCAAAGCTTCTTGCACGTCGATCTGGAGTATATGCGGGGAGAGGCTCAATCAGGCCAGAATGCTTTAGCCTTTCAAACAGACTTGCATAAGATTCTCCGATAGGGGTGAGAGCCTTTTCTCATTTCAGCAGCCTCTCGTTCCTAAATGCCTGATTTGGCCTAAAACCTGAGCCAGGGGGTTTCTGGTATGCTCGTGGGGGTGGATAGGCATTTTTTGGAGCTGGGTACTTGGAAAGTGAAGCATGTCTTTGGGAGTCCTGTGGAGAGAAGTAGCATTGGGGAGGGTCATATGGGGCACAAGGATATCCACGGGACGATGTTGAGACTGAGGGCATTTAGCAAGGACGACCACTGGACTCTGACATTGGTGGGGCTTTACAGCATCTTTTCTTTTCATGGGAAGATCACCCCGGGCAACTTGTTCACTCCATCTGAGCCAGAATTTCCCAAAACCTTCTTTAGGTTTCTCTTCTATCTCAGATATAGAGGAGTGATTCAGGACAATGTCTTTATTATTCTGAAAGTGTCGCACAAAATCCTGAGCCATGTCGTCCCATGCATGCCACTTAGTGACATCTTGACGATCATACCATTCCAAGGCTTCCCCAGACAAGTTTTTACTGAAGTATGCCACTAGCAAATCATCTTTCTCACCAACATTCCTCATCTCCTTGCAATCTTCCTTCAGATGGACTATCGGATCCTCGCATTCCTTATTCAAGTTGAACTTCGGTACTTTAAACCTTGCGAACAGGTGGACGTCAGGGAGTGTACACAACTCTTGGTAGGATATGATGCCTCGGTCTCCCATCTATTGCACATTCCTTAAGGATTGTTCTATGTTCTTCAGCCTCTCAGAACTTGGAGGAAGAGTGATGGAGATACTAGGGTGATCCGGAGACGCCAAAGTTTGGGTAAGGACATCATCTGAGAAACCAGGCGGTGGCGGTATGGGTGCCTTCCCAACCATCCAAGCCTGATACATGTCTGCCACATGCTGTCTCAATATTTTCACTTCTTCTACCAACCCGTTGTTCTGTTCAACCAGCTGTTTTCGGGCATCGGTACCAACCCACTCAGTTCTGAGGTTCTCTGCCATTGTCTCTTGACTTAGTGTTGCAGGGAAGCGTCACTTTAGAACCACAACCAACCACCCTTCTGATATGAGCACACCAAAATAAAGCCATCACGTTAGCGTTAGGGCATTTGATAGATAGGTAAACACATATCAGAGATGCAATGCACCTAGGCAGTTAAACATTTCTATCATGCATTTGCTTCAGTTACGTGTATCATTCCGGCTTCTTATAATTGCGCTCCTTTTGAAAATCTCCCAAACTTTCCTTTGTTTCATTCTCTTTTTGTTTTTCTGTTATTCCCCCTTTTTTAGTGGTGGTCGAATCTTATGTGGATTGCTTACGTATCATGTCCCCACATGAATCAGACCATGCGTAGTTCTGACAGATAAACGACAAACAACAATAACACATTTTTGGAATTTTCAATTTTTCATAATAAAACAAACTTTGATTTAAAAAAAGAAGTTTAAAAACTGACCAAACTAATAGGCTTAGGCTTTGACGGAAAGACGAAATACAGATCCGAAAATCAGACAACCCACCTACTCTAAGAAATACAAACTTAAAAACAAACTGACAAATTTCTTCCCTATCTGCCAATTTTTAACCAAATGGCTGTTTTTGCAAGCGTGGCCCCTTCCCAATTTCACATGAATTTTGAGGTCGGGGAGGATTATTTTATGACACTTCACAAACTTATCCGTTCTTTTATGAAAATAGCCTTTCGACAACTGAAAGATACTATAAGGCCATCTCGGCAAGAACGGTTTAAAACACCGCAGAAGCTGGTTTGGCTTATTTTGACCGAAAATCCAAACGACATTCACTTGCCCACTGACTCTTTTTCTTGTTTTTAAAATTAAAATAAAAGACCTGGTTTTGCAAACACGGCCTTTCAGCACCTCGGTGATGAAGATTTTAAGGCTGTATGGGCTAACCGGTCAAAACCTTAGAAATGACCAAAAGTGGCTGTTTATGCAAAGTCTGCCCTACGGCGTCCCTTTCGGGAACATTCGGCTATTTTTGACAAAAAACGGCATCACCCGACTTATTTATAACTCTTTTTCTTGTTTTTCAATTCGAGATAAAAGACCCGGTATTGCAAACACGGCCTTTTAGCGCCTCGGGGACGAAGATTTTAAGGCTGTGGGGGTCAACCGGCCAAAAATCTAAAAAATGACCAAGGTGGCCGTTTATGTAAAGTCAGCCTTCCGGCGTCCCTTTCGGGAACATTCGGCTATATTTGACAAGAGTGGCATCACCCGACTTATTTATGACGAAAATTAAAATTTGACATTTTTTGGCTATTTTTGCAAAAATGGGAGGTTGGACCCGATGAGGGTTGCCTACGTATCTCATATCCTGTGAGAATCAAACCGGCGTAGTTCGGGCCAATAAAAATCAAACTGAATATGAAAACAAGACTCTTTTCCTTTGTTTTTCAAATAAATCGAACGAAAAAAAAATTCCTCTTTTTTATTTTCCCAAAATTTCGGCACAGTTTCGACACTACTTGGGCATTGGTTTCTTTCTAAAAATAAGTAGTTATCTCTCTACACTGCTATTTTTTTTTTCTCTTTTTAAAAATTTTCCAATGTTCCCCATTTTCAGAATTCGGTCAGCATGCATGTCCGAAGCAAATAAATGCGTAAAACAATTAGGATGTAGCAGGATGGTCTTTTTCATTTCAGGTTGCCTGTACTAGACGGACCCAACCCCTGTGTTGAGTCCCCTAAGTCAAATACGACATGATGAAAATAAGCGTTCCTACTAGGGATCCGGCACGAAGTCAAGTTATTCTAGGTTCAAAACCTGGGTATATGTTCTAAGCCGTGTGCCCGAGCGGACAACTTGAGTCGAGGAAGGAGCTACTTTTCGGGAACCAAAAGGCCAGCCGGCTTAGTAACATTTCCGAGCCTCTTTCTTATTTCAAGGTATGACACTAACAGAATAGGGAGTCTCAACTAGTAAACACATCCTCGGAGGTAAGAAGAGAAGGTTTCGGCACAGTTTATATATATGCAGTTCAAATAATATCAAAGCGGTAAAAGCATCATTTGCACATTTAAGCCCAATCATATAACAAAATCAGATAAAGCCAAACACAACAATTATTCTAAGCTCGAATTCTGAACCCTGAACCAAAAGTTCTGGGTTTTGGTCCCCAGCAGAGTCGCCAGAGCTGTCATACCTCATTTTTACCTTACCACACCCCGGAAGGGTGTAATAAAGGGAGTTTTTCCAATTAAAGGACAATCGAAACGAGATTCGTTTATTAAGAGATTCAGGGTCGCCACTTGGGAGATTTATGGTATTCCAAGTCACGGGTTCGAATCCCGAATCGAGGAAAACAATGACTCTGTTTAGCAGTCCGCGAACCAGAAATCCGAGTAAGGAATTCTGTTAACCCGGGAGAAGGTGTTAGGCATTCACGAGTTCCGTGGTTCTAGCACGGTCGCTCAACTGTTATGTTTGGCTTAAATTATCTGATTTTAACACTTATGAACCTATGTGCAAATTTTAACTTTAACCACTTTTTAT
This sequence comes from Nicotiana glauca, assembly GCA_026770625.1. Classification (NCBI taxonomy): domain Eukaryota; kingdom Viridiplantae; phylum Streptophyta; class Magnoliopsida; order Solanales; family Solanaceae; genus Nicotiana; species Nicotiana glauca. Next base: position 20,165 of record MU667638.1, read on the forward strand.
TTATTTTTAAAGAATGTTGGACATCGTTTAAAACATGTCTTTGGATCGCGTCACATGAAATGCACCCGCAATCCGGAACACATCTTATTCAACATTTTGGGATTTGGATTTGGGTCACATGAAATTCTCACCCGAGTTTAAGAAGGTAAAATTATTAAAAACGCGCCTAAAGAGACTAACGCGTTATTATCTTTTGGGAAGGCCGTGAAATCCGCTAAATGGCCCATCCCGAAGTCTAAGCAATTATAATAACCATTTATTGAGGGCCCTGCAATTTATGCATTTACCTTGGCGAGGCTCTGTATTACAGTCTGCGAACCATAAATCTGAGTATGGAATTCTATTAACCCGGGAGAAGGTGTTAGGCATTCCCGAGTTCCGTGGTTCTAGCACGGTCACTCAACTGTTATGTTTGGCTTAAGTTATCTGATTTTAACACTTATGAACCTATGTGCAAATTTTAACTTTAATCATTTTTTATTTATTTTTAAAGAATGTTGAACATCGCTTAAAACATGTCTTTGGATCACCTCATATGAAATGCACCCGCAATCCGGAACACATCTTATTCAATGTTTTGCGATTTGGATTTGTCACATGAAATGCACACCCGAGTTTAAGAAGGTAAAATTATTAAACACGCGCCTAAAGAGACTAACGCGTTATTATTTTTTGGGAAGGCCATAAAATCTGCTAAACGGCCCATCCCGAAGTCTAAGAAATTATTATAACCATTTATTGAGGGCCCCGCAATTTATGCATTTACCTTGGCGAGGCTCTGTATTACAGTCTGCGAACCAGAAATCTGAGTAAGGAATTCTATTAACCCGGGAGAAGGTGTTAGGCATTCCCGAGATCCGTGGTTCTAGCACGGTCACTTAACTATTATGCTTGGCTTAAATTATCTGATTTTAACACTTATGAACCTATGTGCAAATTTTAACTTTAACCATTTTTTATTTATTTTTAAAGAATGTTGAACATCGTTTAAAACATGTCTTTGGATCACGTCACATGAAATGCACCTGCAATCCGGAACACATCTTATTCAACTTTCACTTGGGCTTGACCACTTTTTCAAGAGGTATAGGCCTCAGTTCACTAACGAGCAAGACCAGGCCCTTTTTTATGACTGTGTGCGTTTGGGCCTGGGCTGATATTTGAGACTGGCCAGTTTTGATGTAGGCCTGAACGCAATTTTTCTCCCGTTGTGTGTTAATCCAGTATTAAGTTAATTAGGACTCTTACTTTATTTTAGAGACAAATAAAAAATAGAAAAGCATAGTTCTTTTAGGATTGGCCTTTTAAATAATAAAGTGAGACGAGCCTCGCCAAGGTAAATGCATAAATTACGGGGCCCTCAATAAATGGTTATAATAATTGCTTAGACTTCGGGATGGGCCGTTTAGCGGATTTCGCGGCCTTCCCAAAAGATAATAACGCGTTAGTCTCTTTAGGCGCATGTTTAATAATTTTACCTTCTTAAACTCGGATGTGCATTTCATGTGACCCAAATCCAAATTCCAATACGTTGAATAAGATGTGTTCCGGATTGCGGGTGCATTTCATGTGACGCAATTCAAAGACATGTTTTAAATGATGTTCAACATTCTTTAAATATAAATAAAAAGCGGTTAAAGTTAAAATTTGCACATAGGTTCATTAGTGTTAAAATCGGATATTTTAAGCCAAACATAATAGTTGAGCGACCGTGCTAGAACCACGGAACTCGGGAATGCCTAACACCTTCTCCCGGGTTAATAGAATTCCTTACTCAGATTTCTGGTTCGCAGACTGTAATACAGAGTTAATCTTTTGCTCGATTCAGGATTCAACCGGTGACTTGGGACACATAAATCTCCCAAGTGGCAACTCTGAATCTTTAATAATAATCCCATTTCGAATGTCCTTTAATTGGAAAAACTCCCTTTATTATACCCTTCACAGGGTGTAGTAGGTGAAAAAGGAGGTGTGACAATAGCTGATTCCCTTGCCGGGACATATTTAATTCTTACTATTGGTTCCCTTGCCGGGATGCATTTATTCTTGTTGATGACTCCCTTGCCGGCATATTGTTGTTTCCTTTTTATTCCCTTGCCGGGATTCTTTTATAATTGATGATGATTCGTAAATGGGAGCGGGTTGCACGCCTGCAACAAGATATATGAAATGGGAGCGGGTTGTACGCCTACTGTCACGACCCCATTTCCCAAACCCGGTCGTGGTGGCGCCTCTCGTGAAGACAAGGCCAGCCAGACCATCTCAGAACACCACTTAAAGCAGTTATATAACAGTTCGAATATGAATTAATCAATATAAATACAATCCAATACAGCCCGACCGGGGTGTCACAAGTCACGATCATCTAGGAGGGTCTTTATTATAATTTTAAAGTCTATAATACCTAGAGTAAAATTTGGAAAACAAGAAGAAGAAGAATCTCGGTGCCGCGAATGCCGGCGGTCACCTTGCTTAGCTACGATAGCAATACCTTCAATCCGCTACTAACCCGCTACCGGGTGA